>JAPFFP010043057.1:0-13544 GCA_026153255.1 Solanum medicagineum
GATCAATCCAATTTATGCTTCCGGATGTCCAACGTCTACACAAATTACAATAACGCCAACGATTAACAACCATATCGGGACTTAATTCCTAACTTTTTGTTCCAAATTTTATAAAAATTTTAGCAGCATCTCCCCTTATAATGCGCCGCCCCGAGAATTCAACTCGGCTCAAATAATCAATCAGCAACAACAACAACAACCTACAACATCAATAAACCCTTTCCAATGCTATCGTAACATCAAAAACACTACAAAATTCTATTATGGCATAACTTGGTAAAATAGGGCAGCATACATATAGATACACATCTACCATATTCAAGCCTTCCTATATACTCCAACAACTATAATACATCACTCCAACGCCCAACGCAAACCCCCAACGTTAAAACATAGCATTACACTTTCAATGGGGCTCCAATTCAAGATAACCCTCACTTTCAGTATTGCTCTCTTCTTTTTTTCTAAGTATGGGAACTCTTCTAAGTATACATATATATAAACAAAAAAAATCTTCCACTTGAACCAATCAAAAAAAGCCACAACACATGACCCCACTAACAATTTAAATCTTAAAGATTACACTTTAGAAGAAATTTACATTTGGTCCCAAACTTTGCCAAATTGAACCAATTAAGGACTTAGGGGTTCTAACTTACGGGTTCTAACAATATAACCCGTAGGGTCAAGTTTCAATTTCCTAATGAACCCCTCCTTGAATAGGAAAGTCAAGATGTGGTGGTCAAGTGTAGAAGCATTTCATGCATTAAAGCCCATAAGTTGGTTTCTAGGGGATTTTTGTATGATGTTGTAAGGGTTAAAGATGTAGAGTGTAAAGTCCCTTACATTGAGTCGGTCCCCGTTGTAAACAAGTTTCTTGATGTCTTCCCAAATGACCTTCCCAGTGTCCCTCTTGAAAGGGAGATAGATTTTCACATAGATCTCCTTCCCTATGCTCAACCTATCACCATTCCCCGTTACCGTATAGCCCCGACGGAGTTGAAGGAGTTAAAGGAGCAATTGAAAGATTTGTTGGAAAAAGGATTTACTAGACTTAGTCAATCACCTTGGTGTTCTCTGATTTAGTTTGTGAAAAAGAAGGATGGGTCACTTAGAATGTGCATTGACTACCGGCAACTCAATAGGGTCACTATAAAGAATAGATATCCTCTTCAAAGGATTGATGACTTGTTTGACCAATTGCGAGGGGCTAGCTTCTTCTCTAAGATTGATCTTCAGTTCGGGTATCATCAAGTGAGGGTGAGGGATTGTGATATTCCTAAGACGGCCTTCCGGACTAGATATGGGCATTATGAGCTTGTTGTGATGCCTTTTGGGTTGACTAATGCATCAACCATCTTCATGGGTCTACTGAATAGGGTTTTTAAACCTTACCTTGATTCCTTTGTTGTGGTCTTCATTGATGATATATTGATCTATTCATATAGTAGGGAGGATCATATGGGTCATTTGAGGGTTGTGTTGCAAAGGTTGAGGGAGGAGAAATTGTATGCCAAATATGGCAAGTGTGACTTTTGGTTGAAGGAGGTTGCATTCTTGGGTCAATGGTGTTGGGGGATGGTATAAAAGTCGATCCTAATAAAACTGATGTGATCAAAAATTGGCCTAGACCATTGACCCCGTTGGATATTAGGAGCTTCTTGGGCCTTGCGAGTTACTATAGAGGATTTGTTAATGGGTGCTTCCCCATCGCTTCCCCTATGACCAAATTGACTCAAAAGAAGGTTAAGTTTGTGTGGAACGATGAATGTGAGAAGAGCTTCCAAACATTGAAGGATAGGATTGTATCCGCTCCTATATTGTCACTACCGTATGGGCTTGAGGATTTTGTTGCGTATTGTGATGCATCTAGAGTTGTCTTGGGTTGTGTGCTAATGCAAAATGGCAAGATCATAGCTTATACTTCTAGATAACTCAATGTACATGAAAAGAACTACCCTACCCATGATATAGAGTTGACCGCTGTTGTGTTTGCATTAAAGATTTGACGTCATTATTTGTATGGGGTGTATGTTGATGTCTTTACTGATAATAAGAGCCTCCAATATATCTTCACTCAAAAAGATCTCAACTTGAGACAAAGAAGGTGGCTAGAACTTCTCAAAGATTATGACATGAGTGTGCGTTATCATTCGAATAAGGCAAATATGGTGGCGGATGCTTTGAGTCAGGTGCCCATGGGTAGCCTAGCTCATGTTGATGGTTGTGATAGGGAAAAGGCTTGGGAGGCGCATAGATTGGCTAGGTTGGTGGTTAGGTTGGAAGAGGTCAGTGATGATGGTGTTATGGTTGTTGATGGGTCTAAGTCTTCTTTAGTTGATGAGGTGATAGCAAAACAAGATCTTGACTCCTCCTTGCTTGAATTGAAGGCCTTGGTGAAAAAGGGCAAAGTAGAGGTTTTCTCTGAAGGGGCGATGGTGCCCTTAGGTACCAAGGTAGGTTGTGTGTGCCTTGTGTTGATGGTTTGAGGGAGAAAATCCTTGATGAGGCCCATAGTTCTTCTTATTCTATTCACCCCCGTTCCACCAAAATATATAGAGACTTGTGAGAAGTGTATTGGTGGGGAGGCATGAAGAGGGATATTGCCTAATTCATTTCTGGTTGCCATAGTTTTCAACAAGTCAGAGTCGATCATCAAAGGCTGGGTGGCGTAAATGAAGATATGGAGATTCCCACTTGGAAATGGGAGGTGGCTAATATAGATTTTGTGGTTGGGTTGCCTAAGACTAGAAAAGATTTTGATTCCATTTGGGTGTTGGTTGATAAGATGACGAGATAGGCTTACTTTCTACCAGTTTAGACCACATATGGGGATGAAGAGTATTCAAGGTTGTACATCCATGAGTTAGTGAGATTGCATGGGGTTCCTTTGTCCATCATATAGGATCATGGTTTACAATTCAATTCAAATTTTGGAGGTCCTTTCAAAAGGGTCTTAGTACAAAAGTTCACCTTAGTATGGTCTTTCACCCCCAAACGGATGGCCAAGCTGAAAGAACCATTCAAACACTTCAGGATATGCTAATGGCTTGTGTATTGGAGTTGATGGGTAGTTGGGATGACCATCTTCCTTTGATTGAGTTTGCCTACAATAATAGCTATCACTCTAGTATCGGTATGGCTCCTTTTGAGGCTCTTTTGGGGAGTTGTTGTACATCACCAGTTGGTTGGTTTGAGGTTGGAGAGGTGGCTTTATTGGGACCGGATCTAGTTATGGAGGCTCTTGAGAAGGTTAGGATGATTAGGGAAAAGTTAAGAGCAGCCAAAGCCGTCAAAAATCTTATGCCAATGTGAGAAGAAGAGACCTTGAATTCAAAGTGGGTGATCTGGTATACTTGAAAATTCCTCTAATGAAAGGTATGGTCATGTTGGTCCGTATGAGATCTTGAGGAGGGTTGGTAAGGTAGCTTATGAATTGAAGTTGCCTAGTGAAATGAATTTGGTTCATCCGGTGTTCCATGTGTCAATGTTGAGAAAATGTGTTGGTGATCCTAATGCTATTATGCCTTTTGATGTTGTGGGTGTTGTTGAGTATAACTCGACTTATGAGGAGGTTCCGGTTCAGATCCTAGATAGGCAAGTGAAGAGATTGAGGAACAAGGAGGTGACATCCATTAAGGTCCTTTGGAGGAAGCACAAATCGAAAGTGCTACTTGGGAGGCCGAAGCGGACATGCAAAAGCAATATACTTATCTTTTCCACTCCACTCAAGACTATGGTACTAATTCTAAGTCCCCTCTATCATTTCAAGTCTCATATTTTAGTCTCTATGTCATTCATATGCATTCATGTTTAAGTTGGCAAGTCATGATGATTTTACACTCATGTTGAGATTTTTAAAGTGGTGTTTTAAATGTAATGTTGCACTTTGGTTGGGGATGGTTTTTTTTTATGGTCATTCATGTCTTGTACGTCGCTTTTACATTCAGGGACAAATGTTCCCAAGGGGTAGACATTGAAATGACCCCAAAAAGTTCCCGAAAACATGCATCAGATTGCCTGAAATTTTAAATTCCATATATCTTAAAAATCCATTTGTTATTTAGAAAATCCAACTTTGTCTTCTTGTTCTGGGGATCCAAATTAGGTGAAAAAGGGTCTAACCCCGATTTAAGAGTAAAAGATTAGCAATTATGAAATTCCATGAATGCAAATTCCTATGGGGTTTCCGCATTGCCCTCGCGATGCGCCCTAGTACATTTGGTGACTGTTCTTTTAGCTTGGTCCAAGACTTCTAAGTCTTGGTCCTAAGTGTTCCCAAATGTGTTTTTACCTATACTTAGCCAAATTTCACCCTCATATCATCCTAAACATTTCCCAATACTCACTCAAACACTTAGTCATATTTTCACTCCCCAAACTCAAATTCTAAACCCTCATCCTAAGCTAATGTTCTCCTTCAAGTTTCTTCTTCAAGCTTCAAGTCTCCATCTCCAATCTTCACCAAGTTTATCTCTAAGCTAATGTATGTGAGTTTCTTTCATGGGTTCCCTTCCCCCATGATACCCAAGCCTCTGTTTACTCAAATTGCATGATTTAAAGTTGATTTACAAATGGGTATTGATTATTATGAAATTCACTGCACACTATGTTAAAGCGATATAAAGTTGTGACTGTTTTGTTATGTTTTGAGCTAGAAATCTTTGATCTATTGTAAGATTTGATGAGGGTTTTTGATGTATATTTCTATAGGGTGTTGAAAGGTGTTTATTGATTGATTTACAATGGATTTTCTTGCATGATTTCATCTCTATATTCCATGGTTTTTATACTAGCATTACATACCCTCTAAATGTTTGATAAAAGGTCCGGATGTGGTTTCTTGAGGAGTTGAAGCTCCAAAGCATGAGATATGATACGATTGACTATATGATGATGATATGAGCTTATGTATATGAAATATTCTATATAAATTTTTGCATTAGAGCTTGACCGATCCGGGTGACCTAGTTGAGGGGTCAACATCTCAACCACTAGGGTGATGGGTGCTATCATCACTAACCTTAAAGAGGGGTTAGTACCTCACACACTAGGGTGATGAGTGCTATCATTACTAACCTTGATGAGGGTTTTTTATCTCACACACTAGGGTGATAGGTCCCCTTACCCCGCAATGGGCGGGAGCCTTTGAGGCATCGGGGTAATATTATACACTGGGGTGATAGGTGCTATCATCACTAACCTTGATGAGGGGTTTGTACCTCACACACTAGGGTTCTGGGTGCTATCATAACTAACCTTGATGAGGGGTTTGTACCTCACGAACTAGGGTGATGGGTGCTATCATCACTAACCTATCAAGGGGTTTGTACTTTGGAAATCTAGCTTGGTCTCTTCTACACATATGATTTTCTATATGAGCATGAATTACTTAAGCATGTTTTACTTATGCATTGATCATACATGTCATATTGTTATAAGTATGCCTATTGCCTATTGTTATGCATTTTGATTATGATGCTCAATTCTTGTTTACATTGCACCCTACATACTTAGTACATTGAAACATACTAACGCATACTCTATGACTACATGATGTCACCATGTAGGAACCAGTGCCCAAGTTGATCATCCTCCTCCCCCATGTGGCTAGTTCAGTGTTATTCAAGCTAGTTGGTGAGTCGTCCACTCTAGGGACCTTAGTCCATGATTCTCCTATTATGTATTGAGACATTCTTCTTTATTGTCTAATTTGACCATGAGGGTGAGCCCCTTTACTTTGTCTTAGCCCCCGTTCTTATCTATGTATAGAGGTGTTTGTTGGACATGCTATGTATCTATTCTAAGAGCCTTGACTCTATTGTTCTTGATTTCTATAATACAAGTTTGTCTCTTGTCTCTTGATCATGATGTTGTGCAAGCTTTCCGCTAGTCCCGTTGCCCCAATTCTTATTCTTTTATGTTGTATCTATTGCTTTCGCGACCAAGAATGGGTAATGATGTTCTAAGAGTCTTGCTTGGGGTCCATTTGGGTTCCCCTCGCGCTGTCACATCTAGGCCCAACGCTTGGGTCATGACATATATAGTAGGGATGTGACCTCAATCGACATATATAAGACCAAACGAGCTATTACTTGGAATCCCCATGTAATTCCTCACACCGATAAAGAGGTGTTATACTTGCGAAAGGTAAACCATACTTCTCCTTTTGGGCACCCCATTTTAGAGAAGCAACCTTTCTTACAGGCACCCCCATTTCAGATAGAATTTTTATATCATATCATACTTCTCCTTACGGGCACCCCCATTTCGGATATGAATTTCATAAACATACTGATGATTGGCATATAGTTCAAGGAAAGGGAGAGGGCCCTTGGGGATAGCCCCAACAACACTAATCCATTAGTGCTAAATCATCATCCTATAAGAATATATACACATAAGTCGTTTCGAATCATTTCAATGCATACTTGGTCTTAAAAGCAAAACATTCTTCATAATCATTCAGACTTGGACTTAAAAGCCAAATCATAATTCATATCATACTTTTCATGCATAGGAATAGTCCATTCATAGTATCAAATGAGGTGTAAACACCCAATATGCTCAAAGAGCCTATATCATAAATATTTATGTGATCACATTCTTTTCATAACCATATGAGTGAGCTTAACCCATCAATTCATTTTCAAAACATACGCGAGCTTAACCCACTATTTCATTTTCACCAAAATCCAATGCTATGAATGCATATGCTATGAATGATATATGAATACAACAATAACATACTAGTGGAATCTCACAAGTGGGGTCTGGGGAATGATATTTGTCATGACCCAAGCCTAGGGCCTAGACTTGACCGGTGAATTGGGAACCCGAAGTAACCCCAAACAAGCCTCATAGCATATCATTACACATCCTTGGTAGCGAAAGCAATTAAAACAACATATGAAATATAGACAAGGGGAATCGGCACTAAGGGAGAGAGAGATTCTTATACTTAAATAGCTTGATATCATAAGTGAGTCAAAGCTCAAGCATAATACATAACATGTCAAACAACATCTCTACTACATGGATAAGAGCGGGGGCCAAACAACAACTATGGTCACCCTAATAGTTAATACATACATAAAGAAAGATAGTCTTAGAACATAGCATGAGATCGTAAGCAACGTCCCAGGAATGGAGGACCCACCAACAAGCTTAAGTGAAATCGTGCTAGCCACGTGGGTGGAGATGCTCAAGTGGGACTCCTGTTCCTACATGGTAATATCATGTAGGCATAGAGTATACGTTAGTACGTTTGAATGTACTAAGTATGTAGGATGAAATGCAACAAGAAATAGGCACATAATCAAAATGCATAATTAGGCAATAAAAGAGTACATAGCAATATGGCATGCATGCTTGATGATTGAAGTAAAACATGCTTAAAAATAATCATACTTAAATAGTTTACTAATACAATAAGGTGACATGATCAGATCATCCAAATACCTTGTACTAGAGGGTGAGGGATATAGCATAGGTCATAACCCTTTCTAGTAGGTAATAGGTACCACATGAGGTTAAAGAGATAGCATGATTCATAACCCCTTCATGTAGCTACATGGCATAACCTCAATAAGAGTACATAACCTCATAAAGAGTAATATAACCTCATAAAGAGTAGCATAACCTCATAAAGAATGACATAACCTCATAAAGAGTAACATAACCTCATAAAGAGTAGCATAACCTCATAAAGAGTAGCATAATCTCATAAAGAGTAACATAACATTCGTACATGAGGATGAGGTGTACAACATAGCTCATAACCCCTACATGTAGGAATCGGCCTTGCACTAGAGGGTAAAACATGTAACATAGTTCATAACCCCTCCTAGTAGGGTTTCACAATTGACAAGAGCATAAACCTTAGCATAAGAATCCAACAACTTATCAACCTATTGACAAGAACATAACAACATGAGAGCGTAACGATTCACTTGCAATACTAAAGGTGCTTTACATGATTCACACACATATATTCATTCCTTTCATCCTTAAATACATATTTCCCCTTTTTATCATCATTTGGCCATCACATACATACATCATTTCATCATCACATAATCATCATAACACCATTCAACTCATAAGACATGCATTGAACCTTCAATTCCTCAAGAAACTCTAGCCGGACATTTTATCAAACACTTGGCGGGTATGAAATGGGGGTAAAAGACATGCAATTTAGAGATGAAATAATGCAAGAAAATCCATTGTATAACCATCCATCAACATTTTGAAACACCCTCAAGACATATACATCAAAACCTCTCATCAAATCCAGCACTATATCCAAGATTTAGAGCTCAAAATATGCTAAAACAACCATACTTTCATGAACTAAAATCATTGTGTGCAATTAATTTCTTAATATACAAGACCCACATGTAAAATCAACTTTAAATCATGCAATATTATTAAAAATTCAACACCACATATCTTAGCTTTGCAGAACCCTTGAAAAAGATTGGAAATGGAGACTTGAAGCTTGAATGAGATCCTTGATGAAATCGTTAAGATTGGTCTTGAGTTTGGCACTTGAATTTAGAGTGAAAAATAAGCCTAAGTGTTTGAGTGAGTATTGGGAAATTTTTAGGATGATACGAGGGTGAAATAAGGCTAAGTATAGCTATTTTCAAGAAGGGGAACCCTTAGGCCCAAGACTTAAAAGTCATGGACCGAAGTCAAGAAAAACAGGACCAAAATACGGACTGCTCACAAGAATTTGAATTTTTGCACATATGAATTCTACGAAAATGGGCATAAATCCTTCATCCGAACTCAGAATGAGGTGAAACTAAGTGCGTTGGAAAGCTAATTAGAAGTGATTTACTCTGGTAGGTCGTGAGACACCCAGTTCTTTGTGTGCTAAGAGATATACCCCTCCAAACTTGACCCTCCTAAATCGCATTTTTGCGATTTTTGGATTTTGATACGGTTGCTCTAAAATTCGGGTTAGACCCATTTTTCACTCAATTTAACCCCCTAAACAAGAATATGAAGTCAGGTTTTCAAAATAACAAAAAGATTTTTTGATATATGGAAATTACGATTCTGGGTACTTCCGAGACACATTTTCGGGTACTTTTTTGGGGTCGTTTCAATATTTGAATAATAATGCATAATATAGATTCAATATAAAATCAAAAATATGAGATGAAATTCAAGTAAACTCATAAGTAAAATCCACATTCAAATCATAATATTGATTACCCATGCTGAGATAAAACTTTAAAGAGACAATGCATAATCAAATCTTCATAATACTCATGTAATTGAACATATTAGGGCTTAAATCAACAATAAAGCATCACCCATACCTCAATTAAATTCATTAAATCATAACTATCAAAATCCATATTTAAAGTAAGCAAAAATTTCATCAAATTCAAGTGAAAAGTGTTTGGGTCTTCTTGGTTGAAAGAGACCAAGAATCAATCCCACACACCTTAGCTAATAGAGAAGATTCTAGAAGAAATTTGATGAAGAAAGAGCCTTCCCTTGATTCCCAATCTTGGTCTTCACAAGAGTTCTTTGAAAGAGTTCTTAAGAGAGTTCAATATAATTATAAGTTTAGGAGTGAATTTGAATAAGTGAAGATAAAGTATAGGTCATTTGAATGTCTATAGGCAGCATAGAAAGTCAGAAAACACCCTTCGAAAAACCATAATTATGAAAACTCCATTTATGAAACGAGTAGAAATAATATTGCCAGGGGTCTAAAGGAGGGGTATGCGGTCCGTGCTAGGGTATACGGATCATATACTTGCTCCGTAATCCAATACTACAAAAATTTCCACTGACAAAGGTTTGAGACGGTAATCCCATACATAGAAAAATTCAATGTAGGCACCCATATAGTACGGTTTCATGATCCGTACCAAGGCATACAGACCAAATGCCTCCTCTGTATACCCTCACTTAGAAAAAATTCTTCACGACAAAGTTCCGCAACGGTGATCCAATACCTAACAAATTTTCACTTTGACACTTATACGGAAGGCCTCACGGACCGTATGGTGCGTGAAGCACCACACATTTCGTGAGAGGGTCCATGTGAAATTCCATGGCTACAAAATGTAGATTTTCAAGGCCAAGGCTTCCATATGGTCCACCACACGGACCGTGAAGCCTCACACAGATCGTCTGGGTCCATGTGTGGTATGCCTTAGTCGCAAACATCCACATTAAGGCCAACACTTCCCAGAGAAGGCCAAGGGCCACTTGAAGTAGCCTCCACACGGTCCGTATAGCCTCACACGGACCGTGAAGGCTTCCATAAAGCATCACCTTGGTGCAAAACATTTGGAGACCACAATTCCAAGCTCTATTAAGGTTGTAAAAAGTTCGGGTCTTTACATCATCTCCCCCTTGGAGACATTCGTCCTCGAATGTGCTAAAACAAGGCTTGACAAACTTGACTGAGAGCATGAAACATCAAAACATAGAATACAATGCATATTGTATCATTTGAAAATCATAAAGTCATTAAAACTCATATCAAAACTTATTCAAATCATCCAAAGCATCATACAAATCATTTTTGGGCACAAGTATGCATGTCATGCCATGAAACTTAAGAGTGAAAGTATTAGGACCACTTTAGGCTTGAGTAGATTGGAAAAGATGGGGATATTGTTTCATTATGTCTAACTCCGCCTCCCATGTACCACTCTCCATATGTTGATTTCACTAAAGTACCTTAACCAAAGCCACATCCTTGTTACAAAGCCGCTTCACATGCCTATCCAAAATCTCAACTGTAACTTCCTTACAAGAAAAGTTCTCCTCAACCTCAATACCTTCCAAAGGTACAATGGTACTAGGATCATCAACCAACTTCCTCAATATAGACACAGAGAAATTCGGGTGAATAGAACCCAAATCTGGAGGAAAATCCAACCTCTAAGCCACATTTCCAATCTGCTTAATGACCTCATAAGGACCTACATACCGAGGACATAGCTTGACCTTCTTCCCAAAATGCATTACACCCTTCATAGGTGAGACTTTCATATACACCCAATCACGAATATGAAACTCAAGATCCCTCTTCCTAACATCCGAATAGGACTTTTGGCAAATTTGGGCCATCTTCAACTTCTCCTTAATCAACTTCACCTTCTCCATGGCCTCCATTACCAAATCTAGGCCAATCAAAGCCATCTCTCCTAACTCAAACCACCCCACCGAAGATCTACATCACCCATCATACAAAGCCTCAAACGTTGCATACCAATGCTAACATGAACGCTAGTATTATAAGCAAACTCAATGAGTGGAAGATGATCATCCCAATTACCTTTGAATTCCAACATAAAAGTCCTCAACATGTCCAAAGTTTGAATTGTCCTCTCAGTTTGTCTATCAGTTTGAGGATGAAAGGTGGTACTCAACTTCACCTTAGTACCAAGTCCTCTTTGAAATGACCTCCAAAAGTCTGAAGTAAATTGGATGCCACGATCCGATGTGATAGAGCTAGGCACACCATGCAACCTCACCAACTCTTGGATGTACAACCTTACATGATCTTCGACACAAAAGGTAGTCTTGACCGGTAGGAAATGAGTCGACTTTGTCACCCAGTCAACAATAACCCAAATTGAGTCAAATTGCCTCCAGGTTCGAGGGAAACCACCTACAAAATCCATGTTCACATCTTCTGACTTCCAAGTACAAATTTCAATATCTTGAGCCAAACTGTCACATATTTGGTGCTCTACCTTAAGTTGTTGACAATTAGGACATTTGGATACAAATTTGGCTATATCCTTCTTCATACCAAGCCACGAATACACTTCCCTCAAATCTCGATACATCTTAGTGGATCTCGTGTGAATAGAATAATGAGAGTTATGGGCTTCACCCATGATCACCCTCCTAAGATTCTCCACATCGGAACACACAACTGATCTTGATATCGAACACACCATCTCCCCCTTAGGAGAAGACCTCTATCTTCTTTTCGGCAACCAACTTCTTCGGCTCAACCAATGACAGATCTAGATCTTTCTTAGCATTAACATCAATAACTACAGAAGATTAGGCCCTATTCTAAACATAAATACCATAATCATTAGTGTCGCCCAACTTAACACCCAACCTAGCCAAATGCTGGACATCCTTTACCAACTCCTTCTTTCCTTCGTCAACATAAGCCACACTTCCCATAGATAGCCTACTAAGAGCATGGCTACAACATTTGTCTTGCTGAGATGATATTATACACTCATCTCATAATCCTTAAGGAGTTCCAACCATCTCCTTTGCCTCAAGTTAAGATCCGTTTGAGTGAACACATATTGTAAACTCTTGTGGTCGATGAAAACCTCAACATGCACCTTATACAAATAGTTTCTCCAAATCTTCAATGCAAATACCATTCGTTAACTCAAGGTCATGAGTCAGGTAATTAAGCTCATGCACCTTCAATTGCCTTGATGCATAAGCTATCACCTTACTATGTGACATATGCACACATCCCAATCTAATCCAAAAAGCATCATAATACACCACACACCTATCTAAGTCATCTGATAGAGTCAAAACAGGAGCAGATGTAAGCTGATCTTTCAAAGTCTAAAAACTCTTCTCACATTCATTCGATCACATAAACTTGGCCTTCTTTTGATTCAACTTGATCAATGGAGATGAAATAGATAAGGAACCCTCAACAAGTTTTTTATAATAACCAGCTAACCCAAGAAAACTTTGAATATCTGAAGGAGTCAATGGTCTAGGCCAATTTTTCACGACCTCAGTCTTCTTTGAGTCAACCTTAATACCATCACCAGACACTATATGACCAGGGAAAGCTACCTCAGCCAACCAAAACTCACACTTGTTAAACTTAGCATACAACTTGTTCTCCCTCAAAGTCTGAAGAACCAACCTCAAATGATCCATATGCTCCCGCTCATTTTGGGAATAAATAAGGATATCATTAATGAAGACAACCACAAATAATCGAGAAATGGCTTGAACACCTGATTCATAAGATCCATAAACATGGTCGGAACATTAGTCAACCTGTAACACCCCACACCTTACAATACTTGTACAATGCAAATGAAACATGACATGGTTTGGAGAAATTGACGCTAAATTTTAAAAGTGCTTGAATCTCGTGTTAACTAGCTGTATGTGCATTTAACGCTTAAAAGGGTCAAGTGAATACATGTTTTTTGTCGAATTAAGGAGATTACGGCCTTAAATGAAGTAAAATAATTGACGTGCTTGTAGGACTTAGTAAGAAAGTAGGTGAGACACCTGCTTGCTTAGCTTAAGTGGTTAGTTAAACGGAGACGAGGCTCGACGTCAAATTTGTCTTAGTTCAATAACGAAAAAGTCCGTGTTAAGAGTGTAACTTTGGCCCATGTTTTAGCATCATAAATGGGCTACATTTTCAGCCCAAGAAGTATAGTACAAAGGGCCCAAAGACAATGCAAAACACATAACAATTAGGGCCCAAGCTAAGTGAACAAGAAAGCTGAAAATTTGGCAGCCCAAGTCCATCAAGTTGGTGCTCC
>JAPFFP010043058.1:0-13544 GCA_026153255.1 Solanum medicagineum
ATCTTGACTACTGGTGAAAATATCTCGCCAAAGTCGATCCCCTTCTTCTGTTGGAATCCTTTGACTACAAGCCGTGCATTGTATTTCACCACTTTTCCGCTGCCATCCTTCTTTAGCTTGACACCCATTTATCTTTTAGTGCCTTCTTCCCTCGTGGAAGTTCTATGATCTCATAAGTCTAATTTTTCTGCAGATACTCCATTTCATCCTACATTGCGAGAAACCACTTTTCTTTGTCCTTATGAGATACTGCTTCATGGAAACTGTCTAGTTCTCCATCTTCAGTAAGTACAAGGTACTCGAATTCTGGATATCTTCTCGATGGAATCCGACCTAGTTCAGATCTATGAACTTCTGGAACAATCTGAGGAGATCCACCATCATCTTGGCCTTGTGATGGTCCTGGAACATCTGCCAGATGGGGTTATGGCTCTGTTTGCTCAGCATCGTCACTTTCCTCATTGTCTTCTACTTCTGGCATATTTTCTGGCACAACATCACCATTTCTCATGAATGATTCTGTTGCTACTTCTTGCATCTGATTTGTAACATTTGTCTTCTGAGACACTATGGTTTTTTCAATGTTATCAGTTGTCTGACTTTCATGGAAAACCACGTCCCTACTTCTGATCATCTTTTTCTTCTTTGGATCCCATAACCTGTATCCAAATTCTTCATCTCCATAGCCAATGAAAATGCATGGAGTGGTCCTTGGATCTAGCTTCTGACTGAGCTCCTTGGAGCATGTGTGTAAGCCAAAAACCCAAATACTCTCAAGTGAGAGTATGATGGATCCATTCCAGACCAAAGTTTCTCCGGAACTTTCAAAATCCAATGGTACTGATGGAGATTGATTGATCAAGTAACAGGCGGCTCTGACTGCTTCTCCCCAGACTGGCTTTGGCAGCTTAGCCATACTGAGCATGCTCCGAACACATTTCATGATTTTTCGGTTCATTCTTTCAGCTACACCGTTGTGTTGACGGGTGCGTGGGACCATCTTCTTATGTCGGATGCCATATGATCTGCAATAGGCATTGAACTGCCTGGAAGAGTATTCACCTCCATTGTCGGATCGAAGACACTTCAACTTTTTTTTTCTCTCACGTTCTACCATGACATGGAACAGTTTGAAGTAATCAAACACCTGGTCCTTCATCCACAAGAAATACACCCATACCTTTCGAGAAGCATCATCGATGAACATTAGAAAGTATCGGTTGCCACCGAGTGATTAAACCTCCAAGGGACCACAAACATCAAAGTGTATCAGACTGAGTAACTCTGATCTTCTCGTTGAAGAGGGATTAAAACGAGACTTTATGCTGCTTACCAAACAGACAATGATTGCAAGGATCTAGTGCAACATCCTTGTCCACATTGATAAGCTCCTTCTTCATCAGGGTAGAAAACCCTTTCTCACTCATGTAGCCGAGTCTCTGGTGCCATAAATTTTGGGACGCCTCCTTTTCCACTACTTTGAGGTTGTCTGTGATTATCTTCACATGAGTCTTATATAACGTGCCACAAATATGTCCTCGAGCGACTATCATAGCACCTCTTGACAACTTCCATGTGCCTTTACTGAAATGACTATCATAGCCCTGTTTGTCAAGAGCTATAACTGAAAGAAGATTCAGCCGAAGATCTGGCACATGGCGGACATCCTTCAAATTGATTGTACTCCCAGAACTTGTCTTTATCTAGACACCTCCAATTCCTACAATCCCAGAGGAACTAGAATTCCCCATCTTTACAGCTCCAAAGTCTCCAGCTTTATACGTTGTGAAGTATTCCTTTTGTGGAGAAACGTGGTAGGATGCTGCAGTATCTACCAACCATTTCGTATCTTCTCTTGAGACGTGAAGGCATGTCTCAGCATGGGTTGAACAATAAGCTACATCTCCAAGAATAGTAACTAATGTTTCTCTATCCTTGTTCTTCGGCTACAAACTGCTCTAGGCTTGCTCCCCTTTCCATTTGTAGCAGTTCTTCTTCATATGTCCTTCAGTTCCATAATGATGGCACTTATATATTGGTTTCCTGCCATCAATGGATCTGCCTCTACTCTTGCTTCTGCCTCTTATTTGCCTTTGCTACTCTTTTATTGCCTCCCCCGGTTCTCTGTGACAAGGTCATGGGTCTGATCTGTGCCCATGTCCTTTCTCCTTGCCTCTTCACTAAATATAGCATCCTTGACCATTGACATGGTAAGTTTGCCGTTTGGGGCTGAGTTGCTGAGTGATACGATCAACATTTCCCAACTATCGGGAAGGGAACTGAGTAGTAGCAACGCCTGAACTGCATCGCCAAGTGGCATCTCTACAGATGACAACTGGTTGACTAAGCTCTGGAACTCACTCGTATGCTCGGCAACTGAAGTTCCATTTTTAAGCTTCATGTTGACTAAACGCCTCATCAACAGGGCTTTATTCTGAGCGGTCTTGGCCTGGTACATGTGCTCCAACTTTTTCCAGAAGGCATATGCATCTGTCTCTTGTGCAACATGGTGTAAGACACTATGATCAATCCATTGACAAATTTGACGTATAGTTTTTTGGTTTGATTTCTTCCATTTGGACTCCTTGGCAGGATTAGGATTTTCACTTTTCAATTCGATAGGATCGAATAAATCTTTACAGCTTAGGAGATTTTCCATCTGAGGTCTCCACAACATGTAGTTGGTGCCAGTGGGCATAATCATGGCTCCGGAAGATGATGTTGGCTCTTCTGTGGTCATTATCACCTTGCAATAGCTTAATTCACCAAAATGAGGTTTGGATCTTGAAAAATAGAGCTCACCGTTATGTCCAGAACGGTCAAAAAAGGTGGAATTGACACTTCGGGGCCAAAATTCCACTATTGAGGTAGAACAACAATTTCAAAAACTTTGGGCACCAAACTATAATTTTAGAAAGATCAGGGGTCAAACTGCAATGTCAGAAAGATCAGGAGCCAATCTAACATTTTCTGAACATTGAGGGACCAAATAGAAGTTTTTGAAAACTTGAGGAGTCAATTTTGTAATTTTTGAAACTATTGCTGATTCCTGCTATGAACAGTATTTCCGGTCGTCTTCTCCGTCCTTCTCCGGTGAACAGTGTCGTCGTCTCCGGCAGAACTCCGGTGAACAATATCTCCGTCACTGACAAAATTCTGATAGAGTTGACCGAACTTTGACTGCGATTTCTAGGCTCGTTTGAACTCCGATTAGGTTTCCATTTGGTGCGTTAGACTCCATTCAACGAGACGAATCCAATGGTGCAGTCAGAATTAGATTTCAAACAAAGCTCAGAAAAACCGGGAACAGTCTCCGGCAGAACTCTGGTGAACAATATCCCCGTCACAAAAAAAAAAGCTCGACCAACGCTTCTAACTTGGCTATGATACCACTTGTTGTAGCCCGAGAGAACAATTGAGCGTTGGTAAACACGAATTTGAGAAAAAAAAATTTCTTCTATTACTCACAAAAATAGATTACAAAACAACTCTCGAACTCACACTTTTTCTACACTCTTATCTTGGTGTTTTTGGTGTTTTCTTGGTGTGTTACAAACGAGAATCTGCACCTCTATTTATGGTAGATTTTAGAGGTGTGAACAAAAAATCTATCTTCAAAAATGGTGGCTGGATGGCGGAGTGGTGGCTTGTTTGGTGGCTGTAATATCTTGACCAAGATATGGTCAAAGATGGTGGCTGGACTTCTTCATAGGTTATCAGTGTTAAGCTTAACTTCAAGATTAGGGCCATCTGCTAGGTGCAGCAAGACATCAACCATGTCTGAATTGTCCCTTGCTTTAGCCTTGTGATCTTCAACAACATATTTGAAAAACTCTATCAATTTTTTTTCCAAAGCCTTCATTCTCTTTATATACCCTTGCAAGTCAAGCCAATTAAGCCAAGGTATCCAATCCCCAATATTAATCACCCCACCAAGGAAAAACCATTTATCAAGCATCCATTGCAAATTTTCATTTGAGACTATTGAATCATTCTGATCGCTATGGTATGTGCCACTCATAACCCTCCTACTTATAGTGCAAAGTGTAAATTTAGGCAAATGATCTCGGAGAAAAATTGGCTTTCCTGATAGGACATGAAGACGAGAAATCAGATTTCTCCTTTCTTCAACGCGGATGTACTTTAATGACTCAAGCCTTTTGGTAGATATCTCGGTTTGATAGATCTTATGAGCTTGGCGCCAATGTGCATCATAAGGTGCTCATGACACGTCTGAATGGTTAAAGCTAATATACTTACCAGCAGCCAATACAGGACGAGAAGTAAATATAGCATCATGTGTTTTCAGAATCTCCTTAGCCATTTATGGAGATGATGCTACCAGAACAGGTCTGGAGCCGAACTTTAGGAGCATTAAATCTCCATATTTTTGTGAAAGATGGTTCAACGACTCATGTGGGAGTGAACCTATAAGGTTCAAATTGCCAATAATTGGCCACGGCCTCGGGCCTGGTGGTAGTTTTTTTTTTTTTGGGGGGGGGGCATAGATAATGGTTAATAACTTTAAAAATAATTGCTAATGCTAGTACCCATGCTAAGGCTATAAATTCTAAAGAAAAAGAAATCTCCATTTTTGTGCAATGGATTATTGCGTGCAGTTGAATATATGGCTTGAAAGTGCCAGGAGAAAATTCTACATTTATGTTATTATACACTGTACTGGGAGTAGTTTTTAGGGCATCTCCAACCCGAACACCAAATTTTGTGTCAGCAATATTTTTAGTAAAAATCAACTCCAACCCATGCAACAAATTTTACATCAAAGGATTTTTTTTTTCTCTCTTTTCATTATTATATTATTATTTCTTATTTTATTTATATTTTTATTTCATAAAATAACATTTTTTCTAGTACATTCACTATATATAATTTTCTCTTCTTTTTTTTTTTTAATTTTATAATCATTTAATGTACAATTATTTTATATCATAATTCTTTTAGTAATAAATTGCTAGCAAATATTGCACATTATACATCCATTCAATATAAATAAAGTGAAATCATTAACGAAATGTAATTAAATATTACACATTGAAAATTATTATGTATTTTACATTTCAATTTTGATGTATGTCAATTACTAGTTTGTTAAATATTTGATATTTTCAATAATTCTAAAGTACTTTGTATTACTAATTATTTATATTTTTGCATATATATTTATACCCAATTAAATTTTTATAATAGAAATTTAATTTTTTAAAAGTCACGTGTAGAAAAATAATTTATTAAAAATTAATTTTTTATATAAAATTAATGTTCTAATGATATCCTTAAGAATAATAAAATGTTTAAATTAAAATATACATTTTATACAATAACACTTAATTAAAAATGTTGTATAATAAATAATATTAAAATATTAAAAAAGTTATTAATGTGATAGAATAGTGTTATACCAAATTAATTTAATGTAAGACTATTTACGCAACGAATTTAGTATTGAGTTGGAACACCATAAAATTAAATTCGACGCCAAAAATAAAATTTGATATAAAATTTAGTATTGAGTCGGAAATGATGTTAAAGGTTGGAAAAAAGGGACCTTTCTAAATGGAATAGAATGGGGCCACCATGTCACAATACAGTTCCAATTGTTCGAACCTCTCGCAATCAGGTCCCCTATACTTGAGAAAATATCTCAGAAGATTTTATACATTGTTTGGTTGAGAGTTTTAACTAAATTAAAGCATTTTTATTAACTAGAAAATCAGTTAAAGGTGTTTGGGACTAAAAAAAATTAGGTATAACTATAGATATGTCCTCTAATTTGATCATATTTTATATTTATGCTTTCTAATTTTACGAATAAAAACTTAAATTTGTATAAAATTGAACAAGTACAGTTAAGGCATAATATATATAGGACATAAATAACCATGTGGAATATTATGTAAGACGTGTTTGTCTATTTATTCAATTTTATATAAGTTTAAGTGTTTATTTATGTACGTTCAAAATTGAAGAGAATAAATTAAAAGACATATTCATGTATTATGTCTAAAAACTAACCATTTAAATTAGGTTAACTAACTTTGGATGAATGTTATGGCATGAGTCTAGTTGCATGTTTAGCTTTCTTACTTTGTAACATCTTAAGAACCATTCAGTGTCACAAGATTTACTACTTTTTTGTGTGTGTGTTGTGTGTGTATGTGTGTAAAAACATGGTCATGTCAAGTAGTCTATAATTGTTAGGTAAAATACCTGTATAATCAATTATGGGAAGAATGTTCATTATAGATGTGCATTTCCTCGAGATTCAATTATACTAATTGAAAAATATATACTATGTACATTGACTAGAACATCAGTATATTGTTGCAAGAAGAAAATTGGAGCTACACGTATTGTTTCCGTGAGAGAGAGAGTTATAGACAAATATGGATAAAGGACAAGGGGGTCATTTGGTAGCTATTTACAGTTACGTAGATATTAGTAATGCAGATATTAATTATGAGAAATTTTTATATATTATTTTATCTAGATAGTAGTTATTATATAATCTTCTTAAAATAATGCTCTTACTTGTTTTCCCTCTTTTGTTATTTGATTCTATCAATTATGCATGTGTTGTCAATTGACTATGTCTTTACCATAATTGTATTGCACTTGGTTTACTGTCACTTCTTTCTTATGATGCTAAAAGGGGGAATGATAAGCTTTCAGAATCAAAACAAGTGTGGTGACAGGGGGAATTAATACAGAGCTTATAAAGAGAATTTGTTGATAAGGGAACAAGTATGCTGGACTGCTAGACAATGTCATGGGGTTGTCATCATAAAAAGGGGGAAAATGATATTATTGTTGAGATATATATTGTTAAACATGAGTTTAGATATAGTATTTATTATTGAATAATTATTCATCTAATTTTAATAAAAGTTTTAGTAGATCATGTAATCGTTTATATGTCCATTTACTTATATATAGTAGATGATTTAGTATATAGAGTTTTTGATTATATACAGAAGACTAAATTCATCGTTCTTATAAGTATAAAGCTTTCACTCACAATCTAAGATGGAAATTGGACAAGTCATCGGTATGATTGTAGCACAAGATTATATATAATTAATCTTGATTATGGGAACGGTGTAGTTCCAACTTCTTGCGCTAATGCATATTGTATGTATTGAACGAGACCGAGTAAAGATAGTTGTTTTAGACTGACTAATAAAAATATATTTTCTAAACTGTTAAATGTACTCATATTCTCAATCATGATATGACTATCATGATTTATATATATTATTTATCGTTTTGATTTATTAAAAAGTGAAATTCTGAGATGGATCAATATGTCTGATAGATTGGATGATAATAATATATGTTGGTGAAATAATAAGCTAGTTGACGAAATTCATGTCTCAATATAGAGATTGATGATATGCCTTTTAAGAAGCTTATAAGTTTTCATCGTGTTAAACTTTGCAAGTGGATTTATGAATATGACGCATGAAATAAGTTAAGCAGTACTCTAAAGAAAATTAATCTTTAAATTTAATTTGTCAGTAATTTAATTTATTAATTAGTATGTGTAATCTTAATATGGGGAATTACATAGGTGTTTAATGGGGAATTTGGTTATATAAATATAGGAGTACAATTACGAATTCTTAGTGGAATAATTTGTAATTTATTATGGTATGAATAATTTCAAATTAATTATTTGAATTATTTCCATAATAGGGAGCCTCAATAATTAATTTTGTTGTCCCTACAATGTCCTTATTTAACTAGAACTAAGAATTATTTTTCTAATAAAAGGAGGACACATATTTTTTTCTTGTTTTCAAGAAATCTTCCATATGAATTTGAAAAGGTCGAGAGAGTTCGAATGTGAACTTGGGATCACCAAAGAAGACCGCAAAATTGCAGTCTAATTTGTGGATTCGCTTGAAGGAATATGATCACGCTTCAAGAGGTATTTATCGAATTAAATTTTATTAAGTTTGTGTTCTGACATGATTATTTGTGTTCTAGCATAAACATATGTGTTATCTATTATTCATGTAAATAGTACGATCCTTATATGCTTCTGCTACGCATATGATTTTACAATAATTGACATCAAGAGCCATGCTTACATCTTATTAGATAGCTTAATATATGTAGGTATACGATTTTCGATATACACATGAACATGCAGTTTTAAGCCTGAGTCCGGTGTATAGCCAAAATCAATTATTGATGGTTGAGCATTAGAATAATTAATTAGGCTATCAATTTTGGCCCCAAATATCGCTACAGCAGTAAAGTGATTTTCTCTTTTTTCTGTTAAGTGGCAAAGCCCAGCCACTGTTCATTGTCGTAAATAGAGAAATTTGATTTTGTTTCTTTTATAATTAATTATATGAGCATTAATTATTACACAAATATATTAAGTTATATAGTAAGAATATCGTGATTAATAAAGATGGAATGGTCAGATAGGTCCTGTACTTTGGATTTTTTTACTTTGTCCTTTACCAACTGAACTCTTAAACTTGATTAAATTAAATCTTTTAAATCCTTCTTGCCAGTGACCAAGCTTATATGACAACTTAATTGTTAGCTTGGCACAAATACGTGAATGCACTCACAAAAGAGCGTGAGATGTAACTTAAAGCCAAAAATAATTATAAAAAAATAAAATAAAATAAAAGATTTAAAAAAAACTAAAAATTAATTTCACTTTCATCTTCTTTTCCCCACCCTCCCCATTTTTGTTTCTCTTTCTAAAACCACTTTCCCCATTTCTATTTCTCTTTCTAAAATCACCCTCCCCATTAATTTCCTAAATTTGGTCATTTTGGATCACCGGAGAAACGGGAAAGCGAAGAGAAGGAATTGTGAAGAGTGCAAAATGCTGATTTTAGAAATTTTAGTGAAGGATTCATAACCCATTTTCTTTTTAGATCTGTTAGTTTTTTTTTTAGGATGAAAATAGCTAATTTGTTTTTTCCACATTTTGTTCTTCTACTCTCCCATCACAGAGAGTAGCGAACTTTGCTCGTTTCTTCTGACCTTCCATTCCTCCGGATACATATAAAACAGAGAAGAAAGAGGACCAAAGCGAATTTGTAATCTTTCTAGCTTGAGTTCTTCTTTTTGATCGGAGAAATAGTGGAGGATGTGGGCGACCGAATTTCGGCGATCAAGTACCGAACAGGGCGATGTGGGCTTCAACTGCTTCAAAGCAGCTGCATTATCAGCCTTACACATGAAGATTCCTGGAAACATTTTGAGATTTGAGATTAGAGATTGAACCCTAGCTTCCAATTGATTTAGATCTGTTAGTAAAAAGTCCATTTTAAAAAAAAAATATTTTTTTTAAAAAAATTATTTTTTGCCATTTATTTAACATTTTAATTAATAGTTAAAAATAATTGTGAGGATATTATGACATGTCATTAATAAACATGACGTGAATATGACATGACATTTATATAAGAATGAGTGAGCTACAGACATGGTTGAAGGGGTTTAAAAGTCTCATTTTAATTAAGTTTAAGTATTCATTTGACAAAGTTTAAGTATTCATTTGACAAAGGATCAAGTAAAAGGGTCCAAAATATAATCACATACAAATACAAAAGTCTATTAGACCATTCTGCCATTAATAAATAATTATCACCTAAGGGATTTATTTATTTGAAATCATTAAAAATTCTCAAAGTTTTATACAAGTAAGATGATACATATTATAATGCATGAATTGAGAGTTAACGATTAATAAATAGGATTCACTAAAGTTATCTATTTATTTGAGTCATTATAATATGCTTAATGGATCATGTATAAATTGTTCTAGATAAATGTATACTGGTAAAGGTTTGTTTACTCATAAGGAGATTTACCTTTGGATACTAGTTATATTTGATTAATTCATTATAAGAGTATTAAAATTTCATTCTTTAAAAAATTGAAATGTAATATCTTGGATTCTCAAATGTATTAATTGAAAGGACAATTTGATATGAAGAGGTATTGTGTGTCTTAGACAAAGAAGGACAGAATGTATGCTTTATGCTCATGAGATAATTATTAGAAGAGAATGAATTTTCAAATCAAGATTTTTAATCCTTAATTATGCCTAAAGCAAATATTTTTCGAATTTGGTCATAGTTTAAAGTGGTCATGAATTTATGATCTCTAATTGATTTGAAATCTGATGGTTCCATCAAAAATCATTTTGATGGATTTTAGGTTGTTTGTCGGATTAAAATTTGATTTAAATATGATACGGTCATTCTTCATGTCAGGTATATTTATCTTGAATCTAGGACATGATTACACATGATAATTTAACAAAAATTGACATGTGATAAGAATATAGGTCATATTTTTTAATTCGTAAAGATGCTTAAATCATGTGAACTTAAATTTGGTCATAGCTATGGAAATGAATTTTTTATACACTCCAATTGACCTGAAATTTGATAAGTTCATCAGAAATGGCCTAACTAGGAATACTCATTGTCATACATCTATGATTTTTGAGGTCAAAAAGATGATTTTCAAGTTATTCTTTCAAATTAAAATGTGATTTAGTATGAAAATAATCCTATATATCGATTTTATTTATGTTAGATATTGAAATCATTACATGATTATTTAACATGAATTGATGTATGATAAGTATATAGACCTGATATTTTTCATTAAATCATTTGAATCTGAACCTGATCATAGCTTTGGAGATAAATATTAATTTTAAACTCTAATTGATTTAAAATTTGGTAGGTTCATAAGAAACGATCAAATTAAAAATATATCTAATATGCAGTGATTTGACAACTTCAAGTCATTTTAAATGATAATTTTAGGTGTTTTATTATATCTTAAAAATTAAATTTTATAAAAAAATAACTCATCTATGATATAGTGGTGATAGAGATTTTTCTCTATGACTTTCATGACTAAATTTTAGTGAAGTATTAGGTTAATGTGCTGGCGTTAGAACTTTCCCCATAACGGATGAAATCAATACAAGTCACTAGATTTAATCTGATCTCTAATTTTTGTACAATCACTGGTTCATAAGTGTTTGTTTTGGATAAGAGAAACTCCCAGATAGGTTTCATACTAATAGTCTGACTTGATTGGATCGGATTGATTTGGATTGTATTCATTGCTCATTGTCTACTCTTTATTCTTGTTTTAGATAGACATTTGACATCTTGATTGAGCATTTTGAGTTATTATTATTCTACCTATATCTGTTTCACTGAATTATTTTACATACTCGTACATTCCACGTATTGACGTCCATTTGGGCCTGCATCTTTTCATGATGCAGAAACATGTACCAGAGATCAGGTACTTCATATTCCTAATTATATGCATGATTCATGTTAGAAATTGTTATTTATTGATTTAAAATGTATGAAATGAGTTGTTATTTAATAACCGTTTTCATTACTACTTTGGGTTGATGATTTCTTAAATGGGTCTTGTTAAATCTTTGTCCAAATGCTATATTTTAGTCTAAATCATCAAATATATGTTCAAATGAGTATTTATTATCATCTAATTGCATGAGTAAAAAGCTCATTCCAACTCCAGTTTTGGTGATTCAAAGGTCCATGTGACTAGGAATTCCGCAATGGACTTGGTAAGACTTTGTATAATGGTGCTTGGAATTTGGTTTCAGAAAGTTTTTTACCATGGGCACCTCCACGGGCCGTGTGACTCACCATAGGGCATGTGAAGGGGCCTTTAGGTGACCCTTGGCCTTCTGTAACAAGTGTTGGCTTACCTTGGAGTTTAAGGCCAAGGCACACACCACATGAACCCCATATGTCTGTGTGACACTTTATAGATCATGTAGTGGCTTGTGTGATTGAGTCTTGGCCCTGAAAATCATATTTTGGCTAAGTCTTGTCACACATGAACCTCTCACGGACCGTATAACCCCTTCACAGTCTGTGAGGCCTTTCATATGTGCGTTGGAGTGAAATTTTTCTAAGTATGGGATCACCATCTCAGAACTTTATTGATAGAGAATTTTTCTAAGTGAAGCATCACGAGAGGCCACATGGTCCATGTCACCTCTATACGGGCCGTAAAGCCCTCTGTATGTGTGATTGAGTGCAAATTTTCTAAGTATGGAATTACCATTGTGGACCTTCGACGGTGGAAAAATTCCAAGTGTTGAATCACAGAAGGGTCACACGATCTGTGTGACCTTGTATGGATCTCTTGGTAGCTCTGCCAACCATCTAACAACTTCTCCGGACAAAGACATTGGAAACAATTGTAGATGACTTGCTTCTTGAATAATTCCTTTGAAGGTAAATGGCGTATACATCCATGAAATTGCGAATGTTCTTGTATGGATCCTCATGCGCTAAACCACCAAATAATCCTTTCAGCTAGAGTAATTGGAGCATTATGCTGGTCACGTGGAAAATCGGTAAAAAATGAGGCAATCTAATGGCACCAGTGCTACCCAATTAACATCATTGAGGTCTCCAACATCTTCACCATTATACTCCCTTGTGTACTGATGACGTTCAAACCTATTACTCAATGGAAGCAGGGACGAGCGTTATAAGCATAATAACCCAACAAAAGAGTTGGGGTCGAATCCCATAGGGAATGGTGGTTCAAGAGGCAAGTGATCATTGAACTAGGAAATTATAGAGTCTAGCTGAAGGATTACAATAAATAAAATTGAGATTGAGCTGACCACAACATCTAAATTAGCAAACTAACAACCGATTAAGAGAGATGTTGGGGATGTGCAAGTATAGGAGTAGATCTACTAAGTGGGGTCTAAATACTTGACTAATCGAGTTAAAGATGAGTGAATAAGCAAGGTTGCTAGTAACCAACATTTCAACTACGACAACGAAGGTGTTTCACATGAATCTATCATGATGACATGTGCAAATCACTCAAGAACTTACCTGGACTGAGCAATTACAGCAAACCACCTAATACCTTAGCCATTAACCCATGGTTATGACATTCAACTAAAACCCCGAAAGGTTTTCAGCTAATACATCTATTCCACACTCTTAACTACTTAGATCAAAGCAATAATTAGAGATCTAAAGTAAACTCCAAATTTGCAATCGTAGAATTATAGATGAAACTTAGCAATAGATGTAAAGTCACCCAGACTAACAAAAATATAGTCAAAATATCATAGACCTAGCATAAAAATCGAAGACCTATTATATTATTTATTTTTTTAATCGGGAACAGACCTATGCCAAAGCATCCCCACTTCTTTGGACGGTTAGGGGTTGAGCCGCACACCCCCAAGCCTTATTATAAAATCCAAAAAACAAATCGATACAAGGAGGAGGGCATAGACCTTATCTCCAGCCCTAGGTTGGTTCATAAGCAAGTCGTCCTACTAAAGACAACTCATTCATCACCAATACTTTAAGAAGCAAACAAAGAAATTCCTATGAGAGTACTCCTCTCATTACAATATCTAAGAAAGCATGAAATTGTAACACCCCACATTTTATATGTACGAATGCTATTTAAATGAATCATGTTATGGTTTGGTCAAATTTGCTTCA
>JAPFFP010043059.1:0-13544 GCA_026153255.1 Solanum medicagineum
TCCTGAGAATCCTCGTCTCAAAGGCCATAAGCAGAATATACTAGATATGAGAAGAGGAAAGGAAAAGAAAGGAAATAGAAAGAGTGAACCAATAAAGAAAAAGCACATGATATTATGAAAATATGCTAAAATTAACATATCAAGATGGAAATAAAAAACAATAAAGTTTAACATAAAAAAGGGTTGTTGCTCTCTGGGTGCAAGTTAGCTTAACCTGTGCCTGACATGGGGAAGAGAGCTCGCATCGCAGAAGGCATTATTGATGGTGGAAACTAGAGCTTTGTGTACTGGAAACCAACAAGCCTAAAAGGATTTGAAGAATAAGCTGAAGGAAACAGTGGAGAGCCAAACCCCAACCACTTTGGAGTTGGGAACACCTGGAATAGAAGGGCGAAGTCACGACATAAAGGAAGGGAGAAGTCAGGACATAAAGGAAAAGCAAAAGGAAGATAAGATAGATGTAAATAGGAAAGAAATTCATGTTGAACGGGGATCTACAGAAACAAAATTCAATGGAACAGTAATAGAAGCACTGGTAAGGACTAAGCAACAACAACAGCAGGCAAATCGACTCTAAAAGGAAGTGGTAAGCATACTAATATCAAAAGAGGGTACAGATCCACGAAGCAATGGTATGAAATCATGCGCTGATTTAGCAGAAGAGGAGCAAGGATTTCCAGAAGGGAAGAACTCAGTATGGGATGACATTACTAAGATATCAAATGCAGGGTTCAAGTTAGAATATGTCCGTCCGGCAAAGAATGGTGAGGTAAATATAGTAGAAATTGGACCTGATGACATTAAATAAGAAGTTGAGTACTGGAAAAATGTTGTTGTATGTTATGTTTTTGGCTCCCATCCTCCTTTTAACATAATTAATAGCTATATCCAATGATTATGGGGGAAGCATGGTATTAGAAAAGTGGTAATGCTGAAGACTGGTGTCGTATTAGTACGATTTGATACTATTACAGGGAAGAATGAAGTGATAAAAGGTGGTATTTACCACTTTGACAACAAGCTATTCATTGTTAAAGCATGGTCTTTGGAGATGGAGTTTACTAGGGATGAAATCAATACTGTACGGATATGGATTAGGCTTCCTGGACTTGATTTAAAGTGCTGGAGTCCAAAAGGATTAAGAAAAATTAGTAGTTTGGTCGATAGACCAATAATGGTGGAGAAAAATATAGAGAGAAAGAATGGGCTGAATAATGCTAGATTGTTAGTGAAGTTAAAGTGGGTGCACTGCTTCCAGATGTAGTTATGTTTAGAAAAGAGAAAGGAAAAGTAATGGACAAAAAAGTTACATATGATTGGAAGCATACACTATGTAGTTGCTACACAAAGTATGGCTACTAAGCAGGTTTGTAGAAAAAAGAAAGCCTCGGCATCTTAAATGCCACAGGTAGAAGATAAAGGGGAACAATCATGTGAAGAAATTACAAGACAGAGGATGCTAGTTTCTCCTATTAATAGTCATATGGAGAGGAATGAAAAAACAAGACAGAGGATGCTAGTTTCTCTTATTAATAGTTCTATGAAGAGAAAGGGTGACACCAATGAGGAAAAGTAAAGGGCAACAATAGAGAAAGACCAACTACTGAGAACAAATGCTTTCTAGGTACTAATTAGGCCAGACACGAGTGAAGGCACGGTTGAAAATGTGGGAAGCAATACCACTCCTCAAGACGAGGATGGGTAGTTTGCTAAGTTGGAATGTTAGGGGGCTGAATGCCCCTAATAAGCAAAAAGAGGTAAAAACTAGCAATACGGAAGAAATTAGTTTAGTAGGTTTGTTAGGTGAATAAAATTGACATGATTGCAACAACTATATTTGGAGGGTAGCCATTCATCACTAATCTGACTAGCCATTATAATGGTAGAATTTGGATTGCATGGAGACCTGAGTATTTCATAGTAATGCCTATTTCTATGAATGATTAGATGATAACTTTTGAAGTAGTATACATTACATCACAAATGACTTATCACTTATCCTTTGTGTATGCCCACAATGCTAGAGATAAGAGAAAGGAATTGTGGAGAAGTCTAGTTAAACACCATGCAACTTGTACCAAACCTTGGCTAGTTCTGGGTGCCTTTAATTCAGTACTGAAGGCAGTTGATAGAATTGGAGGTAATCCAGTAACATGGGCAAAATTCATGGATAGTCAAAATTGTGTAGAATAGTGTGAACTCATAGAAGTACCACATAGATGCAATTCTTTCACCTGGAATGATAAAGGGAACTTTCAAAGGGTATTTTACAAAATAGATTCGATATTTTTCAATCAAAACTGGATGGATATAATGCCAGATATGAGAGCTATGTTCTTGCCATAAGGTATAAGTGACCATTGTCCAGCAAAAGTGATTGTTGGAGAAGATAGGCCTAAGAGAAAAAGACAATTTCAATATTGTAATATATGGGCTCAACACCCTATCTTCTTCTGAGTTGGTGGAAATTGGATGGAAAGACAAGGAACCTAGTTGTAAAATGTTTCAAGTTGTGAGAAGGCTAGAGCTACTGAAGAAATCATTGAAAAATTTAAATGTCCAACACTTTTAAAATGTTGTGATAGTAGGACGAGATGATAGAATAGCACTCTTTGAGGCCCAAAAGCAACTACAGACAGATCCTCTAAACATAGCATTTCAACAGGAGGAACAAAGGAAATATCAAAAGTTTAGAAGATCCTCATATTTGGCTGAAGTATACTTACAACAAAAAAGAAAAGTAACGGTTAAGACTGTGGGATGAAAATATAAGGTACTTTTATTCAGTCGTTAAGCATAGAAGATTGCAACAAGCTACTACTCAAATAAGGAATGATCAGCATGAATGGCAATATGATCCAGCAAAGATAGCCAAAGTATTTATTGAGTATTACACTAACTTGTTGGGTAGAAGTACAAATCGCAGGAGGAGAGTAGTACATGATATCATTAAGAATGGGCGTACTATATCACCAGATCAACAGGTTGGATTGATATAGTTATTTGAGTATAAGGATGTCAAGCAGGCAATGTTTAGTATAGATAACGCTAAGAGCCCTGGCCAGATGGTTATAGCAGTGGCTTTTACAGGAGTGCTTGGAATATTGTGGGTAAGGACATCAGCGAGGCCATATTTGAGTTTTTCCAAAATGGTAAACTGCTAAGACAGATAAATTCTACCATAATTGCTCATACCAAAGGTGGATAAGCCTGAATATATAGACCAATATCATGCTGCAATGTATTATATAAGTGCATCTCCAAATTGATTTGTTCTAGATTAAAGCCTGCTATTAACCATCTTGTCGCTGAAAATCAAGCAACTTTTGTTCAGGAAAGATCACTGATTCATAATGTCTTGATATGCCATGATTTATTAAGGCATTATAGTAGGAAAAACTTCTGCTAGATGTCTGATGAAGATAGATCTCAAGAAAGCTTATGATATGATTAACTGGGAGTTCCTTGAGGAGGCTATGTTTGGTTTTGGCTTTCTAGGAAATTTTATCAGAGTGGTTATGACTTATGTCACATCTACAAAATTTCCGATCAAAGTGAATAGAGAAAGCATTGGTTCCTTTGAAGGCAAAAGAGGATTGAGACAAGGTGATCCAATGTCACCCTTATTATTTGTGTAATGGAATATTTGTCGAGGACATTGAAGAGAATGAGTAATTTGGCTGATTTCAAGTTTCACCCTATGTGCAAAGCTTCAGGATTGATTCACTTGATATTCGTAGATGATCTGATGGTGTTCTGCAAAGCAACAACTCACTATGTTAGTAGAGTGATGGAAGAATTAACACACTTTAGTGAGGTAACAGGCCTTGAAGCTAATATGCGTAAGTCAAATATTGTCATAGCAGGTGTGGATGATACAATCAAGGAGAAATTACTGGAGAGGACAGGATTTTCTATTGGAATGTTCCCAATCAGGTACCTTAGACTACCACTCTCCTCTAAAAAAAACAGAGTAAACTAGAATGTCAGCAACTTGTCGATAGGATCATCTTCAGGATGACAATGTCTTACTCCAAACAATTATCCTATGCAGGGAGGCTTCAAATAGTAAATGTTGTATTATTCTCAATATATAATTTTTGGGGATCTGTCTTCATATTACCTCAAAGCATCCTTAAAGAAGTGGATAAAAAGTATCGAGAATATTTATAGGGTGTAACGGAAGAAAAGAGAAAGGTCACATTTGTAGCCTAGGAAAAAGTTTGCTATCCTAGGAAAGAAGGGGTTTTGAATGTTAAGAACTACAGACTTTGAAATATAGCTTCAGTCGGAAAACTTTTATGGCAATTGATTGACGAAAAGAAATCCCTATGGGTGAAATGGGTCCATGAATTATACATGAAGGGGCATGAAATATCTGGACACATAAAGCCCCTATTCACAGCAGCTAGTACTGGAGGAAACTACATGCCTTGAAAGATAGGATAAAGCATTGGCATATCAATAATAATTACAGCCTTACTTCTAATGGGAACTATTCGATCATTCAGAGTTACTTAAAGGTTATTGGAGAGCAAAGAAGATGGAGTATTGTTAAATTAGTCTGGACTGCAGTAGCTCAACCAAAACATAGATTCATTGTTTGGTTAGCTATGTAGAACAAGCTTCTTACTAAATACAAGATGCTGAGAATGAACATTTCTATAGATAATATTCACTGATGCTTATGCAACAAACAAGACCAAGAATCAGTAGTCATCTGTTTTGGCAATGTCAATGGATCCTGGAAGTGAAACAAGGATTGGAAGCATGGAAAGGGATCTCACTGATGGAAGGGGAGATGACAAGAGTGATGTTGACAATAAAAAGAAATAGATGCAATGGGTTTAAAAAACAGATAATGATAGCTACATGGGGGAGGGGGGCCATATATTACCATGCCTGGAAGGCAAGAAACTGGAAACAATTTAGAGGAATCTGTATACAACCAAAGGAGGTTGAAGCACAGATTAAGAGAGATATTAAAATTAGATCGGGAGCTTTCAATGCATCAAAGAAAGTACATAGTTGTAGAGAGTTCATGTATAGACTGAGTTGCTAGCATTTAACTTAATCTAGTTTTTCTGAAGGTTGACTGTTTGACATCCATTTTAGGATGATCAAGAGTTTAGTGATTTATTTGTAATCATTTTGAAGGTTCTGGTACTAATAATTCATAGTTGTTACCAAAAAAAATGGAATATGACAACACAAAAAAATACACAAAGTACGCTAAAAGTAAGCAAATATAAGACTAATAACGACAACATACGATGTGAAGACATCACTACTCCTACTAACCTACTATATCAAAAAGTCCTTAAACGACCTACTCCGACTAACCTATTAGCCCTCTACTCTAATACGCAATCTATAATTTTTTTCATCTACGGTCATGTTCTCCGTGAGATGAAATTTAACCATATCTTGTCTGATCACCTCCCTCCAATACTTCTTCGGTCTACCTCTACCCCTTCGTGTATCTTCTAAATCCAACCTTTTGTACCTCCTAACAGGAGCCTCGACTCCTTTTATGCACATGGTTAAACTAACGCAATCTCGCTTCCCTCATCTTGTCAGCCACACGAGCCACCTTTAGCTTTTCCTGATGATCTTATTACTAATCCTATCACTCTTGGTATGTCCACACATCCATCTCAATATTCTCATCTCCGCAACCTGCATCTTTTGAACATATGAATTTTTAATTGGCCAACACTCCACCCTATATAACAAAGATGGTCTAATCACCGTTCTGTAAAACTTGCCTTTAAGGTTAGGTGGTATCTCTTTATTACACAATACTCCTAAGGCAAACCTCCATTTCGTCCATAATGCCCCAATACTGTGTGTAACATCATTGTTAATATCGCCACTACTCTAGATGATGGATCCAAGATACTTAAATCTTTTTCTCTTAGGAATAAGTTGAGTGGAAAGCTTCACTTCAATGTCTGCTACATCTCTAGCAACACTGAATTTACACTACAAGTATTCTGTTTTGGTTCTGCTCAATTTGAACCCTTTGGATTCTAAAGTATCCCTCCAAACCTCCAATCTATTATTAACTTTGGGTCAAGTCTCATCAATCAGTACTATATCATCTGCAAAAAGTATACAGCATAGCACCCCCTCTTGGATAGACCGTGTCAGCTCATCTATTTCCAAAGCAAAGAAAAAGGCTCAACACAGATCCTTGTTGGAGTCTCATCTCAACAGGAAGGTACTCTGAGTCTGGTCCCACCGTTCTTACCCGAGTTCTGGCTCCGTCATACATATCCTTTATTACCCTTATGTACACCACTGGAACACCTTTCGCCTCTAGGAATCTCCATAAAACATCCCTCGGCACTTTGTCATAGCCTTTTCCAAGTCAATGAACACCATATGAAGGTCCCTCCTTCTCTCCCTATATTTCTCCACTAATCTCTGAACAAGATAGATTGCTTCAGTAGTTCATCGAACCGACATAAATCTGAACTGATTCTCAGAAATAGACACTACTTTCCTTACGCTCGTCTCTACCACTCTCTCGCAAACCTTTATAGTGTAGCTTAACAACTTGATACCCATTTAATTATTACAACTTGATTCTAACGTACCCCTCTAAACCTCCAATCTATTATTAACTTTGGCCCGAGTCTCATCAATCAGTATTGTGTCTTCTTCAAAAAGCATACAGCATGGAACCCCCTCTTGGATAGACCATGTTAGCTCATCCATTACCAAAGAAAAAAGAAAAAGGCTCAACATAGATCCTTGATGGAGTCCCATCTCAATAGGAAAGTTCTCTGAGCCTCCTCCCACCGTTCTTACCCGAGTTCTGGCTTCGTCATACATATCCTTTATTGCCTTAATGTACATCATTAGAACACCTTTCACCTCTAGGCATCTCTATAAAACATCTCTCAGCACTTTGTCACAACCTTTTCCAAGTCAATGAACACCATATGAAGGTCCCTCCTTCTCTCCCTATATTTTTCCACTAATCTCCGAATAAGATGGATTGCTTCAGTAGTTCATCGACCCAACATAAATCCAAACTGGTTCTCAGAAATAGACACTACTTTCCTCACCCTTGTCTCCACCACTCTCTCCCAAACCTTCATAGTGTGGCTTAACAACTTGGTACCCCAGTAATTGTTACAATTTGATTCTAAAGTATCCCTCCAAACCTCCATCTATAATTAACTTTGGCCCGAGTCTTATCAATCAGTATGATATCATCTGCAAAAAACATACAACATGGCACCCCCAATTGGATAGACCATGTCAGCTCATGCATTACCAAAGGAAAAAAAAGGCTCAACACAGATCCTTGATGAAGTCCCATCTCAACGAGAAAGTACTCTGAGTCTCCTCCCACCGTTCTTACTCGAGTTTTGGCTCTGTCATACATATCCTTTATTACCCTAATGTACATTATTAGAACACCTTTCTCTTCTAGGAATCTCCATAAAACATCTCTCGGCACTTTGTCATAGCCTTTTCCAAGTCAATGAACACCATATGAAGGTACCTCCTTCTCTTCATATATTTCTCCACTAATCTCCGAACAAGATGGATTGCTTCAGTAGTTCATTGTCCCAACATAAATCCTAACTGGTTTCCAGAAATAGACACTACTTTCTTTACACTCGTCTCCACCACTCTCGCTCAAACCTTCATAGTGTGGCTTAACAACTTGATACCCCTGTAATTGTTACAACTTTGAATATCACCCTTAATCTTGTACAATGGAACCATTGTACTCCTCCTCTATTAATCGGGCATCTTAGCGGTCTTCGTAATAGCATTAAACAACCTAATCAACCACTTATTATCCTCCATGACTGTGCTCTTCCAGAAATCCACTAGAATTTCATCGAGTCCGATATATCTCCCTCTGTTCATCCTACTAACAACACGTCTAACTTCCTCAATTCTAAAATGCCTACAATAACCAAAATCTCGATAACTCTCACATTGTGCCAAATCACCCAACTCAATATCTCCATCCCCTTTTTCATTCATGAGTTTATGAAAGTACGCTTGCCACCTTATCTTAATGGAATTCTCATCCACCAACACCTCACCCTTCTCATCCTAAATGCACTTCACTTGGTCTAAGTCACGAGCTTTTCTCTCTCTTACCTTCGCAAGCCTATACAAAATCACTTTAAAATGAGTTATTTATGTTTTGCTTCCTTAATTTTAAAATATAAAATAAATTTGATATAATTTAAATTTAAAAATTAGGGAAAGTTACAAAAATAGTCTCTCATGCAGCACTTGTCAATTTACTCGCGACTCCTTCACGAAATTTGATATAATTTAAATTTAAAAATTAGGGAAAAGTATGAAAATAGACTCCCATGCTGCACTTGTCAATTTGCTCACGGCTCTTTCACGTTCTTGCAAATACAAGTAAGCCTTTCAACTTGATCATTAAGAGAATGCTAGATTGAAGAAGACAAGAGAACTTTTTGTCACGCCTCGAGCCTACACCCTGGACGTGGCCAGCACTCGAAAATTATTTTTGGTCCTAAGCGAACCATTTGGCCAGGCTACTTACTCAGTGGAAAACATTAATACCGTAATGAACTAGAATGGGCTCGAATTTCATGAACTTAAAGATACAATGGCAAGGTATACATCTTAACTCAAAATCTTTCAAAACAATTTCAAAGAAATAACTTGATACAATATCTTTCTAGTCTACGGAACCTCTAAAGTACTAATTCTGAATAAGGTACCGGAGTAGGCTCATGGGTACCTCAACAAAAATAAATGCAAGGAAATGAAGACTTTCGAGCTCCTCTGGACGTAAAGAGGCCTCATCGACCACTGATGGGGACTATCCTACTAAGTATCTTCTAACATAGACACTTTCATCTGCATCATGATATGATGCAGCGTCAAAGGCGTCAGTACGTGGAATATATGATATGTAAGATGGCCAAAAAGAACTAAAGATAGAATAATTACTTTAAAACTGCACCTTGAGACGGCTTAACTAACAAAAATATGTCATGCATATGAAACATATATATTCTTAAACTTGTCAAAAATGCAACTAAACATAAAAGAAATAATTACGTTAGCGCATTAATGAGCATAGCTAAATATATATATAAAATATGGTACTCAAAAGCTTAGCTCTGTATTTGGCTCAACATAGTTAATTACGCAACATAAACAAAGAAATACTTTAATAAAGGAATACTAAATCTCAATATGTAGAATAAGAATCTTTACTTCTTGGGGAGTTTCTCTAATCGACAACCATCACTATGAGCTTCGTAATGATACAGTATCTTGCCCACGCTGCCAGAGCCGTCCCGTACTTTGCTGTGGTAGGGGACGAAGAACTAGGGGAGTAGATCCATCCCAAAACTGGTGTCATCTCATTAGCAAGTGAGGAGTTATACCTTGGTACAAGCCTAACCTACTGGCTATATAGTTTATGAGTTCAAATAATTAATTCTACTCTCACTCATATCGGTGCTCAATACTACTCCCAAAAATAATTTTATATAGATCATACTTCAAGAACACTCTTGTTCAAGGCATTACCTCCTTCTCTTGGGAACTAGCCTAGCTTTAACTTTTCCTAAACTTTTCTCAACTTGTCTTAAATTTTTCTCTAACTGAAAATACTATTGTTACCAGTGTCTCAAAACATAACTTTATTACTCCGCTATCTTTCAAGCACAAAGCTTTAGATACTTCTTAAAACTTAGCTCAAAATTGTCTGAAATAATAGATTTCTTGCTCCTCTATTCATAAAATACTTATAAAGAAAATATATGTATACTTTTCTGGAGTGTAAAGTAAGATATCAACTTCATAGATTTCTATAGTAACTTTAGGGTTTGACTAATCTAATTCTTAAAAGTAGCATCTCAACTCAGGACTCCAATGCAATGGAAGAATTTAGTAAATCTCATACTTTTCTTCAAAAATAGCATAAACAAGAAAATTGCTCAAAATAAAGAAATCTTGTTGTAAACTACTAACTTGATATTTGGAAAAAATTAGAAATTTCATAATGGAAAAATAATATATGAAGATATTTGTAGGCCTTACATACCTGAGAATCAACTTCTTGGAAGAATTGCGAAGAATTCTTGAAAGTCCTAACTTTGCATCTTGAATATACGCTTGAGTTTTCTTGAGAGATCTTTTTTTGAAAGAGTGAAAGTGTATTCTATGCATTTAGGGCTTGAATTAGAGTTCAAACCGACTAGTTTAGGCTTATGGGGTGTGGTGGGAAAGGTCAAAACTACCCCTTCCCAAATAAAAAGAAAATTTCAGCCTAATTTTGTACTGTGCGCGTCGCGCACCAGCCTTTTTTTTTAGTGAATTTCTAGTTTACGTCGAAATCATGAAAAAAATAAGTGGGAATCCGCATCCCTGGCACACTGCGGAAGTGGCGGGGAAAGCCCACTGTTTTGAAATTTTTTGGAAAAAATAATTTGACTCGGTTACGTAAAAATCGAGTCGAGACCATTTTCCGACTTAGTTTTTCGAAGTGATCACAAATCCAGTCTCGGATTTGCAAATGGAGCATGGGAAGACGGTTAGCCCAAGGTCAATTCTAGGGGTAATTTAGTCTTTTCACTGAGCGTTACACTTTTTAAAAAGAAGACTTATATTGCTTATGGAAGATTGCCTTACAATTTCTTTATATAATAATATAACAAGATTGAGAAGAGAAATTATTGGAGATTCTACAAAGAATTATATGGAGTAGTAATTTTAGGTGAAAGAATATTCATCGTAATTAAAAAAAATATATAATTAGAGATACAAGAGTTGTACACAATATTGTAATGAAATAGTTATGGAATAAATTCAATATATATAAATTTCTGAAAGTAGTTGTCACTTTTTATATTACAAATTTAAAAAATTGTGTTTGTGTAATTTTCATGTTTAAACAAATAGTTAGTACCCATTAACTTATTACAGTATTAGTAGAGTTGTCGATATGGGCTATGCCCGTTGGACCGGTCTGACCTAATCCATGATTTAGCAGAGTTGGACTATGATTTTTGAAGTCCATTTAAAAAATTGACATTTTAGCAAGCTCCTGATTTGTAGGGCTTTTACAATATGGGTTGGGTCAGCTCGTAGGCCGAATTAAAAGTAATTAAAAATAAAAATTAGATAGAATATTAAAAATAATAAGACTCGAAACTCAAAGTTTATTTATAATTTTTAAATATTAAAAAAACTTACATACAAATTATATTTTTATAATATGTATTCTCTCCGTCCATCTTTATTTGTCCCTTATTGAATTGGCACAAGGGTTAAAAAGTAATAAATAATAGGGGTAATTTTACTAATCACCCTTTGAGTATAATAAATACAATATCTTGGAAAATGTTACAAGAAAATAATGATAATTAATGATAAGGATAAATTAGAAATTGTCTTTTAATTTCATAAACTCGACAAATATTGTTTGACATCTCAAAATAGTATAGTGAACAAATAAAAATGGATGGAGGAAATAGTAGTAGCACTAATACTATGTAATATTTTTCTATTCCTATTTATTTTAATATTTTAAATTATAATTTAATTTTAAAATTTATTTAAAAATTATGAAAAATTTACAGGAATGCACATACTGTATTTCATTATTTTCAAATATTCCCTACCTTTTCTTATAAATTTCTAAAATCCCTTTTTCGCTTCTTCCCCTCCCAAACGTTTGATACACTCCATCCCTTCCCCTACAAAATCCTTCTTTTTCTGCTAAACTCAAGTCAAACGTAATTCAATAACCCCTAACTTCCATCCAATTCAAGCGGATACTTTCTCGCTCTATTATCAATTTCAAATTTCAAAATCAAGGTAGGTTAACTTATCTTTTCCATTCCAATTTCATACAGTTTCTTTTGAAATTCATTATAAATTGCATTTTTTTTCAACTTTCATATACTAATTCATATGGGTACACCATCATTTAGTATTGGATTCACTCAATTAGAGCAAGAACAAGCTATTCGAAATTGTGCACGTGAGGTGTTTGATAACATGTTGATTCATTGGACAGTGTTCTAGCTATTATTGATGATGATTCATTGGAATTGTTATGAGTTGTTTAATTAGGAAACTAAAGTAATTCATTGTGTGTAGTATGTATCTCTTATATTTTTTATATTGAAGTTTTTGTTTGATAGGTTGAATTCTATTGTATGTGTTGAATATAGTGATTCATTACAAAATTTTTTGTTTTGTATAGGTTGATGATTCATTGGGTTTGTATGGGTTGATTATGGTGATTTATTGGGACATTATTATGGTTGTTATTGATAATGATTCATTGGGATTGTTATGGGTGTTTAATTAGGAAAATATGGTGACTCATTGTGTGTAGTATGTATCTTATATATTTTTTATATTTGTGAGTTGTTTATAAAATTTTTACGGTCATTCATTAATTTGGTGATTTATTGGGACATAAAACTTAGTCATGTGTGAGTTGAATAAAGTGATTCATTGGGATAGTTTTCTGACTGTTATATGTTAATGATTCATTATGTGTATCAAACAAAGATGATACACCATACAATGATTCATGTTAATTTTCATCAGGTGCTTTTTACTCGGAGTTTCTACGAACAAGATACGTTGCATTAATTTGAAGATATGGTTGGGAGAAAGGCAATTGAAGGATATGTAAGTGAAAATGACGACCCAAAAAAATCAAAGAACCAGTCCAAAGAAGCACTTGCAGCAGATGACCAGTAGTTCCTATCATGAATCTTATGTTATTGTTGTTTAGAAACATACGACTTATTTGTACTTTTGTTCTAAAAAATTAATGTAATTTTCTTATCTTTGCATAAATCAAGTATATCACCAATTAAAGTCTTGTCAGCTTTATGTATTAGGTGGAATTATATATTGTGATTTATAGTATTATATGCTGAAGAATTTTTTGTATTACAGTGTATCTATAATTGTGATATATCAACTATAGTTGCATTGATTCAAACATGTTAAATTATATGCATCACTAATAAATGAATCATGTCATTTACTTTACTTTAGAAATTTGATTCTTGAACCAGGTCTTAGTTATTTCATGTAGTGTATCTATTACATGATTCATAATTATGCACCAATTATACTTATTTGAATGATTGAATTAGATTTGTGTTAAAGCATTTTCTTGCGATGAATCATCCTGAAAGATTCATGGTTAAAGTATAAATATTTGATGCAGTGAATTAGTCATGTGTTAAACTATATTATTGTGATAAATCATATCGTATGATCCATTATTATACAAACCTATATCAGTTATCTAATAAATTGTATGGCATGTGTTCAATTATTTTGTTGGAATGAGTTATCATAAATGAAAGTTGATTGATGCATCAACTCAATAATTTATTTTCTTATCCACATTAACATATGAAGTGTACCAGTTTCAAATTTTTTTGGTGAAAATATGGTGTATCATACTGTTAGACCCCGTAAATTAATTATTCCAAAGTTAATCGTTTAACTGGAAAAACTGTGGCGACCATGGCGTAACTAAA
>JAPFFP010043060.1:0-13543 GCA_026153255.1 Solanum medicagineum
CCTACCACCAAAGGAGACACAACTTGCATGCAACTATTCCATTCCAAGTACAACATCAAAATCCACCACATCAAATCCAACAAGCCAAAAGGTAAGACCTAATGCAATATGAACATGAAACAATACCTATGAACTTTCTAGCAACAATATACCCAACCAAGAGGTAAAAATCAATGGTTCGCATAACAACTCGGGGCACACAAGATGCCCACTAGCAACCAAAAGAATAAGAAAGAGACAATGACACACCAGCCCCAACAATGCACACACATCTAAGTCAAGGAAAATTCAACATATTGGTAGCAACATTGAGTACCCTATCTACCTCTTGCCTCCTTTGAAGAGCATAGAACTGATTACATCTTGGAGACCCCCGTTGATCAACTTCACCACCCTTACCCTTATTGCATTTATGAGGAAAATCATTCATCTTTTGACCCATCTCCCCACATCTATAACAATCATCGGTATCTCTTAAGCATGGGCCATCATGGCATTTACCACACCTTGGGCATCTAGCATAAGGCACCATAACCCTTCTTTCCTTAGGACTCCAGCACTTTCCTTTAAAACGGGCCCTCTTGGCCTCCTTACCCCTCTTCTTCCTCACCTTTTCTTCCTCCAATTGTTAACATATGTCATCAATCGGGACAAATCCATGTCCGCAATCAACATAGCGGACCAGCATTTCTCACTCACTAAGTCGGAGATACCCATCACAAATTTATTCATCCTAGTCCTTGTATCGGACACCAATTGAGGATAATATTTTGAAAGTTGGGTGAACTTAAGGGCATACTCCTTCACACTCATATCACCTTGTTTCAAGTTCATGAACTCTATCAACTTAGCTTCCCTAAGCTCAAGTGGGAAGAATCGATTAAGAAAGGCCATTTTGAACTCCTCCCATAGAACCACATTACCATTTCCCTTCTCCCTCTTCCATTGATCATACCATATTTGGGCTACCCCATTGAGTTGGTACGCTGCCAACTCCTCCTTTTCATTCGGCCCAACATCTATGATAGTAAAAATCTTGTAGACCTCATCAATGAATTCTTGTGGATCTTCATCTACCTTTGACTCATAGAACACTAGAGGATTCATCCTTATGAAGTCCCTTACCCTAGCTCCCAGGGTAGTAGCATGAGGGGCTTGGGCCCCTTGGTTGACTTGGTTGGCCACAACTTGGGCAAGCATAGTGAGAGCATCCCGGAACTCACCATTGGTAGATTGCTCCTCGGGAGTTTGGGCTCTTCTTCCTCGAGTGTTAAACATGATCTATCATAGCAAAGAACAATTATTAGGGGGGAAACTTACTCCAACTCTATAGCACAACTTAGAACATGAATATGGGAAACTTTTCCTAAAATGACTCATAACCTCCTACTCATAGTTGTGGTGCACAACAAAATCATGAATAAGACTCTAAGTAATGTCGTGTTTTGGACTTCAAGGATCTATCAACCTAGTACTCTGATACCATCTTTATCACGACCCAAGCTTAGGGCCTAGACGTGGCCGGTGAATGGAGAACCTAAAGGAATCCCAAACAAGTCTCATAACATATCATCACACATCTTTGGTCGCGGAAGCAAGATAAAAAAATATGAGAAACATAAACAAGAGGAAATTAGGACTATGGGAGATAGAATGATATTTAAATAGCTTGAATAACATAAGTGAGTCAAAGCTCAAGCATAATACATATTTGTCCAACAACACCTCTAATATAGAACTTAGTGGGGGCCAACACAAGCAAACGAGCTCACCCTCATAGTCAAAGTATACCAAAAAGGAAAGATAGCCTTCAATACATAGAATAAGAACATAGATATTTCCTTGGGACATGAGGACTCACCGACTAGCTTGAATGGAAGCCACTATCCATGTGGAGGAGGAGGATGACCGAATAGAGCTCCGGTTACTACATGGTAACATCATGTAGGCATAGAGTATGCATTAGTATGTCTGAATGTACTAAGTATATAGGATGCAATGCAATAAAAGATAAACAACATAATCGAAATGTATAAACATAGGTAATGGATAACATAGTAATGATATGACATGTATGAATGATATTGAAGTAAAATCATGCTTATATAAATCATAATACATTAATAGAAAGAGACCATAATCATTGACCAAGCAACTAGTACTTAGAATCCAAGGTTTTGCACCTCCTTCGAGGGTGATCAAAGTATATACCCCTTAATCGGTAGATGAACATCACTCCCTTTATCCATGTGGCCAAGGTGTCAACCCCTCAACTATGGTTAATGGACATCCCACCCTCCATTAAGGTGGCCAAGGTGTCAACCCTTTGCTGGTTAATGGACGTCCCACCCTCCATTTAGTTGGCTAAGGTATCAACCCCTTGCCGATTAATAGACATCACACCCTCCAATTAGGTGGTCAAGTGTAACACCCCATATCTTACAATACTAGTATTATGCAAATGAAACATGATATGTTTTGGTCAAATTAGCTCCCATTTATAAAAGTACTCGAATCTCATGTCATAGGGGGATAGGTGTGTCTAACGCTTAAGAGGGTCGAGTGCATACATGTTTTATGTCAAATTGAGGAGATCACAACTTTAAATTAAGTAAGAGAATTGAGGTGATTGTAGGACTTAAGAAGCTAGCAGGTTAGTCACCTACTTGCTTAGCTTAAATTTGTGAGCTAAACGGAGACGAGGCCCGACGTCGAATTTAGCCAAGTCCGACTATGAATGAAGTCCGTGTTAAGGGTGTAACTTTAGCCTGTGTTTTAGCATCGTAAGTGGACTTTATTTTCAGCCCAAGATTAATAATAAAAGAGCCTAAGTACATCACAGCTCACTTGACTATTTGGGACCAAAACTAACTAAGAGGAATTTGGAAAATGCGCAGCGTAGACCCATCAACTTAGAGACCCATTTAGGCCCAAGTGTAAGGGCCGAGCTACTGGATAACCAGCTTAATAATATGTGGTAAACAGTTGTCAAAATATCAAGAGTAAGTCGGCCAAGTGACACTTTATAAAGGGCTCAAAACAACTCCCACAAGTCATTTTCAACTTGACCAAAACAAAAATCAGATCGCTCTCTAAGTTTTCTCTCAACTTTTCTTGACTTTGTAAAGCAACCAAAAGAGGCTTTTAGTGTTCTTAAGGAGTCTCTCAATATTGAAGGAAAAGGTAAGTAATCATAGTTGTGTATTTAGTAAGGTTTCTTCATGAAAAAGAAGAAGTATATGCTAGTTATGCTTGTGCTGAAAATTGGACATGTGTTTAGAAAGTTGTTGCACACTTGCCTTTTGTTTTAGTGACTTCTCTATGGTTTTTAGGCTGTATTATGAAGAGAAGTTGATGTTATTAACATGGTTTGAGTTCTAAATATTACCCTAAGGTTGCTGCCCTGATTTTGGTTTCATTTAACAAACGGGTTTTATTGTGCTATCTTAAGTGTAATGTTGATTGGAACTTGTGGGCTGATGGATGTAAGGATATTGCCTCACATCCTTAATTATTGATTTGTTACTGTTTTGAGACTAGTTCAAGGCTATTTTTATGTATATATGTGTTAAGAACAATTTGGTTAAAGTTGGAACGGGTTTGGAATTGTCAACATCAAAATGGGGTAATGGGATGTAACGTTATGCTGTCCATTTATAGGTTGTGTAGAATTGTTATGTGTTTTACTTTATGGGCTGTTGTAAGACTGTTATAGCACTAAAATAAACTTCACATAACGTGTACATGTGAATGTATATTAGGAAATACGATTAGGGGCAGAAGGGTTGAAAGAATACGATCGGGTTTATAAATACCTGCTTGCTGCCCGTATGTTGTTTTCTTATGTAATTGGGCTACCAAGGTATATCTATTGGCTGCTAATGCTAGTTTTATCAAATACTGTGTGGTAGATATATACTTGGAAGAAGGGAAGGTTATCTCGAGGTAAAAGCGAGGTCGTACAGCGAGGTATGTAAGGCTACTTGATTTCGTATTGTTTGGCATGAAACATAGATCCCTCCTTGGCACATAAAGGAACTTACCAACTTTGACACAACTATTAACTGTGTCTACACTGTTGCACATGTTCATATGCTCCCATACATAGTCACCTTCGAATCTGCATACATACATGGATACCAAGTTACATGGGTTTTTTTTGCCAAATAAAGTTCATGAGTTATTTCATCTCATACGCATTTCCTTATTTATGTGACGTACTCTTTTCATTGTCATATTGTCTTGTAGATTATCTACATGTCACATGTTACATCCATAGTCTTACAGCTAAAATATTGTGACCACCAAGAGGATCATCTCAAAGATAATTGAAAGATAACGTAAAGTAAATTTCTTATTGATGGGTGGTAGCCCGAGGGGTGGAAGAAACACCTAGCCAGGGACGATCCTATCACCGGTGGTAGCCCGAGGGTTTAAGGAAGAACCTAGCCAGGGATGATCCTGATTCAGTTTACCACTAATCAGTTGGTCATTTGTATTACATGTTGTGCATAGATTTTACAATAAAGGTAAAGTAATATAAAGAACATAAAGTACGTGATTCCATAGTATAACTAAAGGTGGTCTCTTATCCTACACTAGTACATAGTTTCATTTGAGTTGTTATTTCATATCCGGTATATCCTGCCTTACATATTCAGTACATTATCTCGTATGCCGTCCTCTACAGGGAACCTGCATTTCACGCTGCAGGGAGCGGTCCTAGTAGATTTCCCCAGTTGGAGTACAGGATATCTAGCTACTGATACCAAGCTCCAGATTGCTTCGGGGCTTTGTTTGTGACTAGAGCTTATATGTTTGTACCGTAAAGTTAGTCGAGGCGGGGCCTATCCTGACCCTTATCAGATGCTTTTCCATATCTAGAGGATTTGTAAACTATTTCAATTAAAGTGTGGTACTATCTCGTACTTTAAACACAGTGGCCCCAACGGCCTAGCCATATGTATTTTCTTTTCGCTTGTTATCACTGTTTATCTTTTTAAAGGCATGTCAAGTGTAGAAATCCCTTATAATATGTATAGAAAGTGCATAGATACAGGTTGGTTCTCCCGAGCCTCATCGGCAACGGGTGCGAGTCCGCCCTAACGGGACTTTGGGCGTGACAGAAGTGGTATCAGAGCGGGTCATCCTAGGGAGTCTACAAAGCCTTGTCTATATAGAGTCTTGTTTATCGATGTGTTGTGCACCACATTTATAAGCAGGAGGCTACATGGAATTTAGGAGTTGTTACGTTCTTTTCATTCTTTAGATCATGCCATAAAGCCAAGTGTAATAGGTGCATTATGTCTAATTCCTAAATTGTTTTGTATAACAAGTATGCTAGAAACCAGGCAAAACAAAGATAAAGGGAAGGGATTAGAAGCGGTGGTTGGTATACCTAGTCAGGTGAGACAATGAAATGAGGTTCGAGAGGAGTTTGTGTCACAAACATCTCCAACTCCTCAAGTTCCTGACGAACCCGGAAGTAGTAAAATTCCCCCAGATTCACCTATTGATGCTACCGTGCAGGATCTGAGAAATGCAGTCCAACTATTGACTCTTATATTTGCTGGACAAGGTCAAAGAAAGGAAGGTCCAGTTATGGGTACAGGTAGTACAAATAGGGTAGCTGGCACAATGATATGTGATTTGCTTAATTTGGACCCTCCATCCTTCAACGGGTCAGATCCTAATGAAGATCCCTAAGACTTTATTGATCAGATTCAGCGCACTTTAGATGTTATGCACGTGAGTGGTACAAAAGTTGTCAAGTTAGTGACATATAGGTTTAAGGGTGTGCCTATATTGTTGTATGAAGCTTGGAGGCAATCTAAGGCTATAGATGCACCTCCAACTACCTGGAAAGAATTCAAAGAGGCATTTGTTGACCATTATTTGCCATTAGAGATCCGAGAGGCCCGTGCAGATCAGTTCTTGAACCTCCACCAAGGGAATATGAGCGTGAGGGAGTATAGCCTCCAATTAAATCCATGTCCAGGTATGCTCCAAATGTAGTTGCTATATGGAAGATAAAGTTCATTGATATGTGGATTGATTGGATACGTATCTGGTCAGATACTGTACCATTGCTTCCTTGAACAAAGACATGGATATAGTGAGGATGCAGGCTTTTGCACAGAAATTAGAGGATCAGAGGTAGAGAAGGACATAAGAGTTGGAAAGGGGGCAGGCCAAAAGGGAAAGATCTACAGGGAAGTTTACACCGCCCCAAGGTGAGCTTAGTCCTTGATTTTCTAATAGACCACCTAGGGCATCCTCCTCCTACTTTGCAGTCAGTGCTCCACCGAAACTTCAGGGGTCTAGGAGAAATCAATTTGGTCAACGAGGTGAGGGACAAGGTACATGGACAACAAGATATTTGGCAGGCTAACCAATGACTCCTAGGCAGCGTTGTAAATAGTGTGGAAGGAGTCAACCGGGTATATATCGTATTGGGACAAATGTTTGTTATTGGTGTGGTGCGCCAGGGCATATGATAAAAGATTGCCTGATGAGGCGTATGGGCGATATACCGCAATCTACTGGTTCAGCTATTGCATCATCATCGCCAGTTCCTCCATTAGGTAGGGGTCAACAGGCACCTATGGTTTGTGGTAGAGGTATTAGAGGGGCAGCTAGCTCTAGCGAAGTCCAGAATTGTACTTATGCTCTGGGGAGTTGGCAAAATTTGGAAGCTTCACCCGATGTGGTCACAGGTACATTGCCCATCTTTTCACATAATGTATATGCATTAATTGACCCTGGTTCTACACTATCATACATCACCCCACTAGTTGCTAGGAAGCTTAAGAGGACACCCAGATTATTGAACAAACCATTTGAAGTGTCTATACCAACTGGTGAATTTATTATGGCTAGAAAGGTTTATTATGACTGTGTAGTAACTGTTTGTGACTGTGACACATTGGCTGACCTTATTGAGCTAGAAATGGTGGCATTTGATGTTATAATAGGTATGGATTGGTTAGCTTCTTGCTATGCCACCATAGATTGCCGAACTAAGAGAGTGTGCTTCCACTTTCCAAATGAGGCAGTTCTTGTATGGGAAGGCAATGTTGGGGCACCAAAGGGGAAGTTTATCTCTTATTTTAAGTCTAGAAAGATGATATCCAATGGGTATATATGCCATTTAGTTAGAGTGAGGGATGTGGAGGCAGAATCACCAACTCTTCAATCGGTTCCAGTAGTGAATGAATTTGTTGATGTGTTCCCTGAAGAACTTCCAGGCTTACCTCCAGAATGAGAGATAGATTTTGGTATTGACTTTCTTCCAGGCACTCAACCTATTTCTATCCATCCATATAGAATGGCCCCGGCAGAGTTAAGTGAATTAAAAGAGCAGTTAAAAGACTTATTGGAGAAGGGTTTTATAAGACATAGTGTGTCCCCTTGGGGTGCACCAGTGTTATTTGTACGCAAAAAGGATGGCACCTTGAGAATGTGTATCGACTATCGACAATTGAATAGGGTGACAATTAATAATAAATACCCCCTCCCCAGGATTGACAATTTATTTGTTCAGTTACAGGGTGCCAAATGCTTTTCAAAAGTTGATTTGAGATCAGGTTATCACCAAGTGAGGGTGAAAGAGAAAGATATACCCAAGACTGCTTTCAGAACACACTATGGTCATTTTAAATTTCTTGTTATGTCATTTGGGCTAACAAATGCACCAACAATTTTTATGGATCTGATGAATAGGGTGTTTAAGCCATTCTTAGATGTGTTTGTGATAGTGTTTATAGATGACATTCTGGTATATTTAAGATAAGAAGAGGACCATGCAAATCACTTGCGACAGGTGTTACAAGTTCTTCATGATCGGCAGTTGTATGCCAAGTTTTCTAAATGTGAATTTTTGCTAAAATCAGTGGCATTCTTGGGTCATATTGTGTCTGATGATGGGATAAGGGTTGATTCACAAAAGATAGATGATGTGAAAGATTAGCCAAGACCAACGACACCCAAGGAAGTTCGGAGCTTCCTAGTTTTGGCAGGTTATTACAGGAGGTTTGTTGAAGGTTTTTCTTCTATTTCTGCACCTCTAACAAAGTTGACACATAAGGCAACCAAGTTCCAATGGATTGATGCATGTGAAAGGAGCTTCCAGGAGCTGAAAAATGAGCTAACTTCTGCACCTGTTCTAGTACTTCTAGAAGGCACCGAAGGATATGCAGTGTATTTCAATGCTTCAGGGGTTGTCTTAGGGTATGTATTGACACAACATGGTAGGGTAATTGCTTATGCTTCTAGACAACTACGACCACATTAGAAAAACTATCCAACATATGATCTTGAGCTAGAAACGGTTGTGTTTGCTTTGAAAATATGGCGCCACTATTTGTATGGGGTTCATGTTGACATATATACTGATCATAAGAGCCTGCAAGACATCTTTAAGCAGAAAGACCTAAACTTAAGACAACGGAGATGGCTAGAGCTAATAAGGGATTATGATGTTGATAAACTATACCATCCAGGGAAAGCAAATGTGGTAACAGATGCTCTGAGTCGTAAGGCAATCATGAATACTGGTGATCAAGCTAAGGTGAGTCAAGGAGTGGCTAAGGATCTATGTCAACTAGCCAGTTTGGGAGTTCGCCTTCTTGAATCTCCAAAGGAAGGGGTTACTGTACATAATGCAGCAGCGTCTTCATTGGTAACGGAAGTGAAAGGAAAACAATTCGAGGATCTTGTCCTACGACAGCTTAAGGAAAAGGTAAGTCACGGTATAACAAATGGCTTTGACCTTACGCAAAATGGAGTACTTTACTGCCAAAATAGATTATGTGTGCCTGATATTAATAGATTAAGAAAGAGGATAATGGAAGAAGCTCATCATTCCCGATATTCCATCCACGTAGGATCAACTAAGATGTACCATGACCTGAATGGAATGTTTTGGTGGGGAGGCATAAAAAAGGACCTTACAGAATTTGTGGCTCAATGTCCAAATTGCCAACAAGTGAAAGTAAAACACCAAAAGCTAGGAGGTTATATGCAGTGTATAGAACTTCCAATATGGAAGTGAGATATGATCAATATGGATTTTGTTACAGGTTTGGTTCGCTCATTTCAAAAGTTTGACTTCATATGGGTAATAGTTGATGGACTTACAAAGTCAGCACACTTCTTACGTGTCAGGAGTGACTATACAACTGAAGAGTATGCCAAACTATACCTCAATGATATAGTCAGGCTATATGGAGTCCCAATACCCATTATTTTTGATCGGGGGGCTTAACTCACTGCAAAGTTTTGGAAGTCCTTCCAAAAGAGTTTAGGGATGCTAGTGAATTTGAGTACAGCTTTCCACCCTCAAATAGGCGGTCAAGCAGAATAAAATATTCAGACACTTGAAGATATGTTGCGAGCTTGTGCATTGGACTTTAAAGGTAGTTGGATAGACCATTTGCCACTTATTGAGTTTGCCTATAGCAATAGCTACCACGCGAGTATCAAGATGGCACCTTACGAAGCTTTGTATGGAAGGAAATATAGGTCGCCAATTGGATGGTTTAAAGTGGATGAAACTACCTTGCTTGGGCCAGATCTAGTACAACAAGCCATGGAAAAAGTTAAGGTGATACAGTAGCGACTAGAAACAGCCCAAAGTTGTCAAAAATCATATGCGGATGCTAGGAGGAGAGGGTTGGAATTCTCAGTAGGGGATTGGGTATTTCTAAAGGTGTCTCCAATGAAAGGGGTTATGAGATTTGGTAAGAAAGGAAAACTGAGCCCACGTTACATAGGGCTATATTAGATTATTAAGAGGTTTGGGTAGGTTGCATATGAACTAGAGCTAGCCCAAGAGCTTTCAATGGTTCATCTAGTTTTTCATGTCTCAATGCTTTGAAAATGCATAAGTGATCCATCATGTATCACTCCTATTGAGGATGTACAGGTTAAAAGAGATCTCACATAGAAGAGGTACCTATTGTTATTCTAGATCGTCAAGTTAAGAAGCTAAGGAATAAAGAAATAGCTTCAGTAAAAGTACTTTGGAGAAACTAGCAAGCGGAAGAAATAACATGGGAGGCCGAGGATACGATGAAATCAAAGTACCATTACTTATTTGAAGCTAAAGAGGAAGTCCAACATGCATAACTGGGACACTAATAGGTACGTCTGATTGAATACTTAATGTGTTGTCAAAAGTTTGTGTAAGTAAAGGTTTAAACTTGGTTAAGCTATACAATTGTGCTAACATTCGAGGACGAATGTTTCTAAGAGGGGAGGGGGAGGATGTAACACCCCACATCTTACAATACTAGTACTATGAAAATAAAACATGATATGATTTGGTCGAATTAGCCCCTGTTTTTAAAAGTGCTCGAATCTCATGTCATAGGGGGATAGGTGCGTCTAACGCTTAAGAGGGTCGAGTGTATACATGTTTTGTGTCAAATTGAGGAGATCACGACCATAAATTAAGTAAGAGAATTGAGGAGCTTGTAAGACTTAAGAAGCTGACAGGTGAGTCACCTACTTGCTTAGCTTAAATTTCTGAGCTAAACGGAGACGAGGCTCGACATCGAATTTATCCAAGTCCGATTATGATGAAGTCCCTGTTAAGGGTGTAACTTTAGCCTGTGGTTAAGCATCATAAGTGGACTTTTTTTTCAGCCCAAGATGAATAATAAAAGAGCCCAAGTACATCACAACCCACTTGACTATTTGGGCCCAAAACTAACTAAGAGGAATTTGGAAAATGGCTAGCGAAGGCTCATCAACTTGGAGACCCATTTAGGCCCAAGTGCAAGGGCCAAGCAGCTGGATAACCAGCTTATTAATATGTCATAAAAGGTGGTCAAAAGTTCAAGAGTAATTCGGCCAAGAGAACCTTTATAAAGGGCTAAAAACAGCTCCCACAAGTCATTTTCAACTTGACCAAAAAAAAAAAATAATCAGATTGCTCTCTAAGTTTTCTCTCAACTTTTCTTGACTTTGTAAAGCAACCAAAAGATGCTTTTAGGGTTCTTAAGGAGGATCTCAATCTTGAAGGAAAAGGTAAGTAATCATAGTTGTGTATTTAGTATGGTTTCTTCATGAAAAAGAAGATGTATATGCTAGTTATGCTTGTACTGGAAATTGGACAACATGTGTTTAGAAAGTTATTGTGCACTTGCGTTTTATTTTAGTGACTTCTCCATGGTTTGTAAGATGTATTATGAAGAGAAGTTGATGTTACTAACATGGTTGATATTACCCTAAGGTTGCTGCCCTGATTTGGGTTTCATTTAACAAACGAGTTTTATTATGCTATCTTAAGTGTAATGTTGATTGGAACTTGTGGGCTGATGGATGTAAGGCTATTGCCTCATGTCCTTAATGAATAATTTGTTACTGTTCTAAGACTAGTTCAAGGATGTTTTTATGTATATATATATTGAGAACAGTTTGGTTAAAGTTGGAACGGGTTTGGAATTGTCGACGTTAAAATGGGGCAAAGGGACGTAACGTTATGCTGTCCATTTGTAGGTTGTGTAGAATTGTTATGTGTTGTGCTTTGTGGGCTGTTATAAGACAGTTATGCTACTAAAATAGACTATACATGATGTGTACATGCGAATGTGTATTAGGAAATACGATTAGGGGTGGAAGGGTTGAAATAATACGCACGGTTTATAACTATCCGCTTGCTGCCCGTATGTTGTTTTCTTATGTGATTGGGCTACCAAGGTGTATCTATTGGCTGCTAATGCTAGTTTTATCAAATACTATATCGTAGATAGATACTTGGAAGAAGGGAAGATTATCTTGAGGTAAAAGCGAGATCATACAGCGAGGTATGTAAGGCTACTTGATTTCGTGTTGTTTGGCATGAAACATAGATCCCTTCTTGGCACATAAAGGCACCTACCAACTTTGACACAACTGTTAACTGCGTCTACACTCTTGCACATGTTCATATGCTCCCATAAATAGTCACCTTCAAATCTGCATACATACATGGATACCAAGTTACATGGGTTCTTTTTGCCAAATAAAGTTTACTAGTTATTTCATCTCATAGCATTTCCTTATTTATGTGATGTACTCTTTTCATTGTCATATTGTCTTGTATGATTATCTACATGTTACATGTTATATCCACAGTTTTACAGCTATAATATTATTACCACCAAGAGAATCTTCTCCAAGATAATTGAAAGATAGCATAAAGTATACTGCTTATTGATGGGTGGTAGTCCGAGGGGTGGAAGAATCACCTAGCCAGGGATGATCCTATCATGGGTTGTAGCCCGAGGTGATAAGGAAGAACCTAGCCAGGGACGATCTCGATACAGTTTACCATTGATTAGTTGGTCATTTGTATTATATGTTGTGCACAGATTTTATAGTAAAGGTAAAGTAATATAAGAACATAAAGTACATGATTCCACATTATAACTAAAGGTGGTCTCTTATCCTACACTACTACATAGTTTCATTTGAGTTGTTATTTCATATACAGTATACCCTGCCTTACATATTCAGTATATTATCTTGTACTAACGTCCCTTACGGGGGACATGCATTTCATGCTACAGATACAGGTGCTAGCAGATCTCCCCAGTTGGAATATAGGATATCCAGCTACTGATACCAAGCTCCAGGTTACTTTGGGGCTTTGTTTGTGTCTAGAGCTTATATGTTTGTACCGTACAGTTAGTCGAGGCGAGGCCTATCCTGACCCTTATCAGATGCTTTTCTGTATCTAGAGGCTTTGTAGACTATGTCAATTAAAGTGTGGTCGTATCTCATACTTTAAACACAGTGGCCCCAACGGCCTAGCCATATGCATTTCCTTTTCTCTTGTTATCACTGTTTATCTTCTTAAAGGCATGTTAAATGTAGAAATTCCTTATAATATGTATAGAAAGTGCATTAACACAGGTTGGTTCTCCTGAGCCTCATCGGCAACGGGTGCTAGTCCGCCCTAACGGGACTTTGGGCATGACATCAAGGTATGAACCCCTAAAGAATGGTTAGTGGATATCACACCCTCCACCAAGGTGGCCATCTAAGAATAGCATGGATACTTCTCATAAACATAGCTCATATATACATTTACTTCATCATCATAAAGTCATTCAACTCATAAGATATGTTTTAGACCTTTAATTCCTCAAGAAACCATATCCGGACATTTTATTAAAAACTTGGAAGGTGTGTAATGCTAGTATAAAACCATGAAACATAGAGATGAAATCATGCAAAACTATCCATTGTAAAACCATCAATCAACACCTTGCAACACCCTCTAGCAATATACATCAAAACCCCTTAACAAATCTTATAGTAGATCCAAGATTTATAACTCAAAACATAGCAAAATAGTCACAACTTTACATAGCCTTAACAAAGTGTGCAGTGAATTTCATAATATGCAAGACCCATTTGTAAATCAACTTTAAATCATGCAATTTGAGTAAAAAGGAGATAAGGGCACCATGGGGGGGGGGGGGGGAAGTACCTAATGGTTGAAACCCACTCACCTTAGCTTTGGAGATGAACTTGCTAAATATTGGAGATGAAG
>JAPFFP010043061.1:0-13543 GCA_026153255.1 Solanum medicagineum
GCATTTCATGCTGCAGGTACAGGTGCGAGTAGATCTCCCCAGTAGGAGTATAGGATATTCAGCTGCTGTCACCAAGCACCAGGTTGCTTCGGGGCTTCGCATATGTCTAGAGTTTATGTTTATATTGTACAGTTAGTTGGGCCGGGGACTGTCCCGACCCTTGTCAGACATTTCTCTTTATTTAGAGGCTTTATGGACTATGTAAAGTGAATGTGAAGTCATGTCTCGCACTTTAAACATTGTGGCCCCAACGACCTAGTTATTTGTATTTCCTTTTGGCTGGTTATCACTATTTGTCTGCTTTATGGCATGTTAAAGGTAGAAACCCCTTATAATACGTATGGTAAACGCATAGGTACAGGTTGGTTCTCCCGCGCCTTATCGGCAACGGGTGCCAGCCCGCCCTAACGGGACTTGGGGCGTGACAACGCTCCCGTCTCAAACCTACCAATGGCTCAATGGCAACGCCTCTCGTATCACAGACTGTAAGACTTCCTTAGGGGTGCACTATACCCATTGTCAAAGCATGGTGTGTCTCTCCAGTCACTAAAAAGTGGCACAAGTACATAATAGAGAACATTAGTAAATAGGATCATATAAACCACAGGGGAATACAAAATCATGTTTAATCAGGAATTCTACAAGAAGTGCTCAGAAAGGATATAGATAATCATAGCCACATCATACATATACATACTAACCAGATATAGATACTAGATTTAGTGCACAAAGTAGCATGTAATAACAGGTCAACCTTCATAGCTAGTGTATTTTGGTAGCCTTAGACCACACATACATACAAGCAAGAATTAGGCTCAGTGTACACACCTGCCACATGTTCACATTTCCAACCAACCCCCTTTTAGGCCCTTTCATAGTCATATAATGTAAGGACTCAGGTAATATAACAGCTACAACCAACACAACCCTCAATATAACAACTACTATACACACACACACACACATACACACACACACACACACACACGACACACAAATTACATCCAGCCATATATAAAATATACTCCATAACTTCATCCATAAACAATACATTTCTACACATTCCAACTCAAATATGCAAACATTTCAGCTTAGTCTAGGGTTTAAGAAAGCCTAGCTTACCTAGCATTCGATATCTCTTGCCTTGAGTCAATCCAGCCAAGTTTGTCCCCTCTGAATCGCTTCTTGATGTTGCTCATCTGTTAAACATAAGTCATAAGATCATTATGGCTGATTTGATTGTAAAATCTCAGAGAAGGGATGAAATTACATCAATTATGACTAAAATGGGAAAATCGAGGCCCATGTCAAAAATACCAAACTAACCCCGGTAAAAATGATTATTATGTCACCCGAGTCTATAGCCAAAAATTGATCTCAGAACGAGGCTCAAAATAATCAGAAATAGCCCAAACAAATGACATTTCTTATCGGAAAATAACGTATATGAATAGCACCTTCTGTGTCAGATTCCTTACAAATACAGTCAAATTAACAGAATTTGAATATATTACGATGTAGGTCTGGAAAAGTAGTATAGTTTAGACCCAACTTTTACTTAATTCCGATAAGAAATGGTCGAGATATCATATTTCAAATTTTCTCGAAAAATCATGACATAAACAGTAGCAAAAATTGTATTTTCGCACCAAATAGGGCACTATTAATTAATTCCGACATTACACGACGTGCTTGCAAAAATACATAGAATATATCCAAATTGCATCAAAATCTTACTCAAAATGGATACGAAATTGCATGTCAAGGTTTTTGATATTAAATTCAATATACAGCAGCGAAACATTAATTATTACCTCAAATCATGTGCCGAAATCAATTTTCGAAACTTCCACGGTGTTCCTCTTGGAAAAATACACAAGTTAGACTTTTGAATTACTGAAATCGACTCAAAATTGAAGGAGAAACAGTCAAAGTTTGCTTCTTGTTTTGCGAATTCTGCAAAACAAAATCTGGATATATATTATTGTTCACCGCCTTTGCCACATGGCATCTCCTGGTTGGGCGACGTCGGCGCCGCCTTTTAATTTTTAGCAACTACTCCAAACTTAATTTTGATGTTTTGGACTTATTCGGAGTTGAAAAAATATCATCCATATATAAAATATGATTGGAACGATATTCTGGACTCATCGGTGTAGTCGAAATTTTCATCGATGGTCATTTTGTCCCAATATGAGTTCCATTTCCCAATTTCAAAATCTATCGAAGGGATCAAAACATATCCAGAAGCCTTAGAAGTCAAAGGAAAGCCCTCCTAGATCATACTTGACGTTCTACATCTAACGGTGTGGTCAGAATTTTCATTTGGAGCACGTTTCTCAAGGACTTTGACTAAAGTCAACTATAGACACATTTCGGAGGCTAAATTTACAAAACCCAATATAATTGTACCGAACATGCTTCTAGCCTAATTTGGCCATTTTGGAGTTGATGGAACTGTCAGAATCCCACTTCAAGTCTTTTTACCTAGAATTTAGTTGAAAATTCATTTTACGTTCATAGTCTCTCGCTTAACTCGAAGAACTGTATAATTATCAAACGATTCACCCAATGACCAAACAATCAGTATCAATAAGTCACAAACAACTCGCGGTCACTATGCAAATGCTCAAACTGATAAAATATTTATAGAACCATATAAAGGTCATTACATGTTACTTGACGAGTTGAAAAAAGACTTCTTGATAAATATATTATTGATTTTCTTCTAAAACACAAATTTATTCCTATTGATTCTTGCTTTTTTTTTTAAAAAAAAAAAAAATCACTTTGAGTAATAAAGTGATTTTTTTTAATTTTTATATTTTATGTTTTTGTCTTATTGACGATGTTAAAAGATATTATCATATAAAAAAATATGTTATATATTCACCATGTGTATTAAAAAATGCTTATAATATGTATATTCAAATTTGTATTATAATTTAAAAAAAAATCTTCATTTTCATATCTTCAAAAAAAAAGTGTTAGTCCTCATAAATTAAAATAGTTGAAATTTTAAGAAGAGGGAGAGAGAGAAAAGCACGAAAAAAAAGAGAAGAAAGAGAGAGAAATAAAGAGAAAGGTGCAAAGGAGAGAGATAGTGATAAATAAAGAGAGGGAAATAAAAAGAAAAATACATTTATTCTTTTTTGCTATTTCGAGTAAAAAAAGTATAGTTATTTATGATAAAAGTAAAACTTGTATTAAAATTGGTAATTGATGTTATGCAATGTATAATTTATGTAAATGACAAATAACTATAAACATGTTTACACAAGAAATAGTAAAAAAAAAAAAAATCCATGAACCCAAATCAGCCCAACTACTGAGCTCAAAATCAAACAAAGGTATTAGGCCTTTTTTGCTTCCTTTCCTTTTTCTTCCTTTGCAGCATTGATTTGTTTCTTATAAATTTTTTTTACTTCTTTTGGTTATTTTATAGCATTTTTTAAAATAAAAAAATATAGAACTTTTTTCAATGATTTTTACTGTGTATATGTGGTGTTTCGATATTTTATAAATAGTTGGGATTCCACTAGGTATGTTGTTGTTGTTGCTGCATGTAGTTGTCTATGTAATGTATCAATATCTTACAAATAGTATATAAACATGTATATATGATGTACAAATAATTAGGTAGTGTGTATGTAATATATCAACATTATACAAACGTGTATCAATAGTATACGAATAATGTATAAGCATGTATATATGATGTATACAATGTATATGTAATATATTGAAATGTATATAAATGTGCATAATCATATATCGACATTATCTAAATAATTATGTATAATATCGATATTTATTTGACTATCATGCATTCTCACCTTAATAAATAAAAGACAAAACGACATAAATATTCTTTTTTCTGTAAAAGATATCAAACAATTATAAAAAAATAAAAAAGAGCAAAAAGAATAATTGAATCAATGATTTTTTTCCTAAAGAGCACAACAGTTTTTTTTTTAAAATAAAATAGAAAGCAAATGGCCAAAGAAACATTTGGAGTCACCATTTTACAACAGCCGAGTGGCTTCATCGACCTTTTTTTTTTGCAAGACAATGACATGACCAATTTATTTGTAAATAAAATTGTGCATGACCACTAGGAGTAATTATCTCATAAGATTTTTCAAGCCAATTTGAAATAATGACTTATAAGTCTGGTCTAATTAAGCCCTTGGCCTTTGAGGCTTGATCGAGGCTGGGTTAGGATCGACTCATGGGTCAAAAGTATTATTTAATTGGAAATATAATAATTAAAATTGTAAGATATAATTGTTCTTTAGTTTACTAGTTTTTTCGGGGCAAATATCATTAATATAAAAAAAATAAAAGATTTACAAGAAAAATAGCTTATTTTTAACCCCCCTTCCCCTCCCCCCTTCCAAAAAAAGCCAAAAAGGATCATAGACCCAACATAGCTCAAATCAGTTCAAGGCCATTAGGCCCTTTTTTGCTTTCTTTTTCCTAATCTTTTTTGGCAGTGTTAGTTTTATTTATTTATTTTTTTAAAAACTTAGATCTTTATTTAAATCCCAAGAATATACAAGCTATCCCTCTTTTCACACAAAAAATTTATTCCACGTGCCTTAAATCTTTGCTTTCTTTATTAATAGTCTTCATCAACTTTCTTATATATATAACATGTCGTAATTTATTCGTACATCTCAACAAATTTTTTGCTGCCATATTTAGTCATGATGATGGTTGTCAAGTTTCAGTTATAGACGATGATTCAGAGTTCAATTTTCTTGCAAATAATGGGGATTTTTTACATTGCAAATAACTGCATGACACTGAAAAATATTCATTAAACAAAATATAATAAAAACTTCAAAAGTACGACAATTGTTTGATAGTTCAACACACTAAAAAAACAACATAACACCAAATTAAAATTGTTCAAATTTTTATTCATAAACAAGCTTCATCATCTTCCTCCAATGAAGGAAGGTTGAGATCTGAGCACAGTACAGTACTCCAGCCGTAGCTCTCTTTAGGGCTGGTCCTTTGGTGGATGTGAGGCGCATTCATTTGGTGAAATGAATCTTTCACCTGAGGATACGCGTGATTTTTCACTAGGTACATAACAAGACACATCACCAAACACATCACACAACCGCTTACGTGGTTTATATGGACGTAATCCATCACCAAACACAACACGCAACCGCTTAGCCATGGCCTGGATGTTCTCTTGTACTTGTGCATCCTCTTGTGATTTTGCAGTAACCGCCTCTCTTGCTTGTGTTGCCTCTTTTTTTGCTTTGTCCTCCAAAACCTTCTCTTGCTCACCCTTTGATACTTGACCATCGATAGGTCCATATATGGGTAGATCAACGACCAAATGTCTTGTAGGAAATTCTGCATAAAGCTCCGTTATAAATAAGTATTTTGAACCTGATAAATAAAAGGAGTAATAATTTCAAACTACATATGCATTTTCTTTCTTACTAGAGGACAACGGCTTAACATGGTCGGAATTTGATGAAAAAGTGTGTTCTTTAACAACACCAGTCTTGTTCTTTATATATCCAACGAAAGGAAAACAACAATTATATCATCAGTATAGAAGAATGGACTTTTTAGATAGATAGATCCTATATATGTCGTATCGGTAAATAATCAAATTAGGAAAACTTACATTGTTTTTATCTTTAGAGGAACTTTTCTCAATAGAAGCACTCTTGCCAGAGCCAATTGGTGAAGCCATGTCTGCTTTGAAAGAAGAAGCAAAATCGTTAAGTTGGTGATGGGTGGTGGGACATGAAAAATGACTCATGCAAGAGTCCTATTTATAGCTCTCACCATTAATTTATTTTACATATACATTTAATAAAATTTATATTTTGTTAAAATAGTTTTTCAACTACAATTAATTGGATTATCTGTAAACAAGAAAGAATATTTGAAACATAGGGTCATTTGACTACTTTTTTCTCATTAACCGAGTGGCCCCATTGACCTTTTTTTGTCAGTGAAAATTAGGGGTGTCAAATTGGCGGGTTGGACTGAAATTGGGTAGGTCAAAATGGTCTACATTAAATATTGGGTTGAGTCTTGACCAGCACTTTGGGCTCAAATGGGTTGAGCTTAAATGAGCTAAAATTTGGGTTGGGTCATGACCTGCCCAATTTAACCCGCTTAATTTAAGACTAGCATTGAACTTACAAAACAAATGATGCCCTAATATGTGGAAAAGTTTAAGGATCATACAATTATACTATCGAATCTAATAAGTAATTTCAATATATTAAAGATACAGTAAAAAGTTTATTACATTAACATGAGTTGCATACATTAGAGACACATAGGTTTCAAGTGGGTTGAAGTGAGAATCTTATTGGGGTCAGATCAAAATTATTTTATAATGAGTTAAATTATATTGGACAAAAAATTAGCCCAAGTCTAAATCATATTGAACTCAACCCATAAAATTATGGGCGAACTACTTATGTTTGGGTTTATTTTGCCACCTCTAGTCAAAATATCATGGCCAATTTATTGTGAATAAAATTGTGAATGACCACTAGGTATAATTATCCCATAAGATTTTTTAAGCCCATTTAAAAATATGGCTTATAAGGCTAATCTAATTAAGCCCTTGACTTTTCAGGCTTGACCGAGGCCTGTTGGAATGGACTAATGGGCCAAAGTATTATTTAATTTGAATTAAAATACCCAAACTTATAAGGCGTAATTGTTCTTTAGTTTACACATTTTTTAAGACAAATTTCATTAATATACGAAAAATATAAAGCCTTTACAAGAAAAGTAGCCCATTTTTTAACCCCCAAAAGGGAGTAATTTCAATTACATATAATAAATTAATTAATTTACAACAAGTGGAGCCCTCTTTTATTTACATAAAAAAAGCCCAAAATCGTAAAAAAATATATTTCTATTATTTTTTTAATTTAGATTACTATATAGATAGAAATATACAGAAATGCCAACCTTAGGACGACAATTGGCATAATCGTAATAATATCGTTATGCAAGGTAATATTGACATTATACATGTTTGATATTTTAAGCACAACATGATTTCTCTTTCGTTTCCCTTCTAGATCATTCTCTTCCCTCTCACATCAAGATTATTAAGAAAAGAACGAGATACTCAAATCAATTGTTTTAGAAAGAATCTGATTTCTTAGCTTCTTCTTTCTCCAACCCATATAAGTAAAATCTTTGAAATCTACTACACTGATTTGTATTTTTCATGACCCAAGCCTAGGGCCTAGAGGTGACACAGCGAATGGGGAACTCGAAGGAACCCCAAACAAGCCTCTTAGCATATCAGCCACACATCCATGGTCGCGGAAGCATATTAAAGCATAACAAGTGACAAAAAAAAAAGAAGCGGGACTAAGGGAAGTCTTTCATAACGATAATAGCATAAAAAAAGTCAAGCTCAAAGCATAAACATAATTTCCTAAGACATCTATATTATGAATGGAGCGGGGGCCAAGACACATCCTAGGCTCACCCTTAAATGATAAGTATCCAAAAGTATTAAACAAATCTTAATCAAGCATGAACGAAAAGTAGATATTGTCCTCAAAGTTGAGGACTCACCAAAGGCTTCTCCAAGCAAATCAACTAGCCACGTGGAGGGGGATGATCAATAGGAGCTCCGGTACCTACATGGTAATATCATGTAGACATAGAGTATGCGTTAGTACTTGGAATGCACTAACTATGCAGGGAGCAATGCAACAAAGGAGATAAGCTATAATAATCAAGACGCATGATCATAACTAATGGGTATAAGCTCAACATGAAATACATGCTCAATACCTTACACAAACATGCATGAGAATGGTTAAATAGCCACCCACTCACCTTATGGTACAACCTTTTCGGAGGGTGTTACCAATACCCCTAGACTAGCCTTTTTGTTAGGTAGTATAAGAAGTCCTTACCACACGATATAATCTTTTTGGTAGGAGAGATGTCCTTACCTTACGATACAATCTTTTCGATAGGAGAGATGTCCTTACCTTACAATACAATCTTTTCGATAGGAGTTGTGAATTATTCTACCTTATAGTAAGGCCTTTTCAGTAGGTAATACAAAAAGGTCTCATCAAACCATCACATCAAATTATCAAGAAAGGCCTTCACATTTCACAAGAGCATAAAAAAATAACATAAGAGCTCAATAATTCAGTTGGAGATCATGGTAACTTTTCATGAGTTTAATACATGGTTGGGAACCTATAAATTATCATCACATGCTTATCATGTAAATTCATACAATAATCTCTCATAAACATCAAGAATCCTTGTCAAGTAATTTAGTCAAACACATGGTAGGAAGCCTAGGACCTAGACGTGACACGGTGCATGGGGAAATCGAAGGGACCCCAACAAGCCTCTTAACATATGATTACACATCCTTAGTCGTGGAAACAATAGCATGACAATAATGAATAGTAAGTAGGAATAAACGGAGCTATGGGACACCTTTCATGTCATAAAACATCAAAGAGTCAAGAGAGTCAAAGCTCATAACATCATTACATAACTCGTCCAACAACACCTCTAAACATAAAACTTAGAGAGGCCAAGACAAGCAACCGGGCTCACCCTCATAGTCAAAACATACAATAAAGGAAAGAGAGTCTTTATACATAACATAAGATCAAAGATATTGTCCCTAAAATTGAGGACTCACCAACATGCTTTGAGAGAAATCGTACTAGCCACGTAGAGGAGGAGGATGATCAAATGGGGCTTAGGTCCCTACATGGTAACGTCATGTAGGCATAGGGTATGCGTTAGTACGTTTGAATATACTAAGTATGGAGGATGCAATGCAACAAGAGATAGGCAGCATAATCAAAATGCATAGTTAGGAAATAAATGAGCATATAATAATATGTCCTGCATGAATGTGCTTGTAGTAAAACATGCTTACATAGAACATTTTACATGTGTAGGAACAAAACATCATTAGTAACCAAGGCCTACCACCTCTTTGGCTAGGTAATTGAGATAAAATCTCTTCAACATAGTTGCACGTGCCTACCACCTCCCGAGTGAGGCAATTGAGGTACAAACCCCCCAACATGGTTGCACGGGCCTACTACCTCCTGAGCAAGGCAATTGAGGTACAAACTCCCCAACATGGTTGCACGGTCCTACTACCTACCAAGCGAGGCAATTGGGGTACAAACCCCTCTAATATGGTTGCACGGGCCTACTACCTCCCAAGCAAGGCAATTGAGGTACAAACCCCCAATATGGTTGTTCAAACCTACCAGCCCCCGAACGAGGCATGGTCAACTTGCAATATGATAGATACTATACATGAAATCAATACATATATACATTCTTTTCATCATCATAAAGTCATACAAGTCATAAGTCATGCAATGGATCATCAATAGTTTAAGAACCCTAAACTGGACATTTTATCAAACACTTGGTGGGTGTGTAATGTTATTGTAAAATCATGCAATTCAAGAGTGAAATCATGCAAGAAAAATCAATGTAAAACCACCCACCGATACTTGGTAATACCCTCATGCAATATACATCAAAATCATTCATCAAATCTCAAGATAGATCAAAATTCATAGCTCAAAACATGCTTCAACAGTGCACTTTTACAAAACCCCGACATAGTTCATAGGCAAATTCATAATAGAAGATCCATAAGTAAAATCAACTTAAACATGTAATTTAGGTAACAAGGAAGCTTGGGGACCATGGGTGAAAGGACCTAATGGTTGAAACCCACATACATTAGCTTTGGAGAATTCCTTGATGTAGATTGAAAATGGAGACTTGAAGCTTAAGTGAAATCCTTCAGATCCAGATGAGTTTTGGCACTTAAATTTTGGGTGAAATATTTATCTAAGTATTATTGGGGAATGACCTGTATGATATGAAGGTGAAATATGATTAAGTATAGGTATTTTCACTCATAGGAATACTTAGCCCGAAGATCCAAAAGTCTTGGACCGAAATGAAAAATTGGAAAAAAAATAACACAGTGGCGCGCCTTGGCCGCGTCGCGCCAGTGGCGCGCACTACTCTCTAGAAATCACATTTTGTGATTTTCAAATTGTGATACGATTTCTCTAAAATAAGAGTTAGACCCATTTCCCATTCAATTTTTCTCCCTGATCAAGAATATGAACTCGAATTTTTGATATCATGCATGGACTTTGAGCTATATGGAAATTACGATTTCGGGCACTTCCGAGGCACATTTTCAGGCACTTTTTGGGGTTATTTCAATATCTCCTCCTTGGGAACATTTGTCCCCGAATGTCAAAGAAATGCACACAAAAAGAGTAATCATGAAGTGATCTGTCGTAACAAGAATGCAACCATACACTTAAAAACACCATTATCAAAAATCTCAACATAAGTGTTAAAATCACCTCAACATAATCATGAATGCATGCAATTGACATATAGGGATGATACATGAGACATGAAATCACATTGAAGACTTAGAGTTAGTACTTTAGGCTTGAGTAGAATGGAAAAGATCGGGATATCATTTTTGCATATCCCCTTCGGCCTCCCATGTGGCACTTTTGACTTGTTGATTCCTCCAAAGGACCTCAACGGAATCCACATCCTCGTTCCTCAACCTCTTCACTTGTCTATCTAAGATATCTATTGGAACTTCTTCATAAGTCAAGTTTTCTTCAACAACACCCACAACATCCAATAGGACAATAGCATTGGGGTCACCCACATATTTCCTTAACATAGATAAATGAAAGACCAGATAAACCAAGTCCATTTTACTAGGCAACTCCAACTCATAGGCCACCTTACCAATCCTCCCCAACACCCTATAAAGACCCACAAATGTTGGACTCAATTTACCCTTCTTACCAAAATGAACCACACCCTTCATGGGTGACACCTTCAAATAGACCCAATCGTCAACTTTAAATTTAAGGTCTCTTCTTCCCACATCGGCATAGGACTTTTGACAACTTTGGACTGTTTTCAACCTTTCTCTAATCAACCTTACCATATCCATAGCCTCCATGACCAGATATGGACCCAACAATATTATCTCTCCCACTTTGGACCACCCAACCAGTGATCTACAATGCCTACCATAGAGGGTCTCAAAAGGAGTCATACCAATGCTAAGAAATGATAGCTATTATTGTAAGAAAACTCAATCAATGGAAGATGATCATCCCAACTACCCTTAAACTCCAAAACATAAGCTTTAAGCATATCCTCAAGAGTTTGGATAGTTCTTTCAGCTTGGCTATCCGTTTGAGGGTGAAAGGCCGTATTAAACTTAACCTTGGTACCAAGACGTCTTTGGAAGGACCTCCAAAAGTATGAAGTGAATTGAGCAAAATGATCTGATATGATAGACATAGGCACCTTATGCAATCTAATCAACTCATGAATGTACAATTTAGCCTAGTCTTCAGCCCCATAAGTAGTCTTAACTGGTAGGAGATGAGCCGACTTTGTCATCCGATCAACCACAATCCAAATAGATTAAAAACCCTTTCTAGTCTTAAGCAATCCAACACAATATCTATATTAATTTCCTCCCATTTCCAAATAGGAATCTCTATATCTTGGGTTAGGCCACCCGACCTTTGATGTTCGTCTTTGACTTGTTGGAAACTATAACAACTGGATACAAATTTAGCATTGTCCTTCTTCATATCTCCCCACCAAAGCACATCCCTCAAATCTCTATACATCTTGGTAGAACTGGTGTGAATAGAATAGGAAGAATTATGAGCCTCATCAAGAATCTTCTCCCTCAAGTCATCAACACAGCGCACACACAACCTACCTTGGTTTCTAAGGGCACCATCTCTCCTTTGGGAGAAAACCTCCACCTTTCCATCTCTCACTAAGGCCTTCAACTCTAACAAGGAGGGGTCAAGATCTTGCGTTGCTTTTACCTCATCAACCAAGGGAGATTTTGAACCATCAACAACCACAATACTACCATTATTAACCTCTTCCAACCTAACTCCCAATCTAGTCAACTGATGAACCTCTCTAGCTACCTCCTTACCCCATCATCAAGATGAGCTAGAATACCCATAGACACCCTACTCAAAGCATCGACCACAACATTAGCCTCACCGGGATAATAATGCACACTCATATCATAATCCTTAAGAAGTTCTAACCACTTTCTTTGTCTCAAGTTGAGATCTTTTTGAGTGAAAACATATTGGAGACTCTTATGATCGGTAAACACATCAACATGCACCCTATACAAATAATGACACCAAATTTTCAGAGCAAAAACCACAGCGGCCAATTCAAGATCATGAGGAGGATAATTCTTTTCATGCACTTTGAGTTGCCTAGAAGCATAGGCTATCACCTTACCATTTTTCATCAAAATGCAACCAAACCAACCCAGGAGGCATTACAGTACACAACAAATCCTTCTTATCCTTCCGGTAGAGACAAAATAGGAGCAGATATAAGCTTATCTTTCAAAGTTTGGAAAATCTTTTCACACTCATCGATCCACACAAATTTAGCCTTGTTTTGAGTCAACTTAGTCATGGGAGAAGCAATAGATGAGAACCCATTCACAAACCTCCGTTAGTAACCCGCTAAGACCAAGAAGCTTCTAATATCTGACGGGGTCAAAGGCCTAGGCCAATTTCTAATCACATCCGTCTTCTTAGGATCCACCTTAATACCATCCCCCAACACCACATAACCTAAAAAGGAAACTACTTTCAACCAAAATTCACACTTTTCATATTTGGCACACAACTTGTCTTCCCTCAATTTTTGCAACATTACCCTCAAATGACTCATATGCTTCTCCTCACTATGAGAGTAGATCAAGACATCGTCAATGTAAACCACAATAAACAAATCAAGGTAGGATTTTGAAGACCCTATTCATAAGATCCACAAAGATAGCCAGTGCATTGGTCAACCCAAAAGACATAACCATAAATTCATAATGCCCATACCTAGTCCGGAATGCCGTCTTGGGAATGTCACACTCCCTCACCTTCACTTGATGATACCCAGACCGAAGATCAATCTTAGAGAAGTGACTAGCCCCTTGAAGTTGGTCAAATAAGTAATCAATCCTTGGTAGAGGATACTTATTCTCTATAGTGATCGTATTAAGTTGCCGATAGTCAATGCACATTCTAAGAGACCCATCCTTCTTCTTTACAAATAACACTGGTGCACCCCAAGTTGATTGGCTAGGCCGAGTAAAACCCTTCTCCAACAAATCCCTGATTTTCTCCTTTAACTCCTTTAACTTTGCCGCGGCCATATGGTAAGGTGGAATAAAAATGAGTTGAGTATCGGGAAGGAGGTCCATACCAAAGTCTATTTCCCTTTCGGGAGGAACACCGAGAAGTTCATTAGGAAAGACATCAAGAAACTCACCAACCACGGGATAGGAAGGACTTTGGACTCGACATCCCTAACCCTCACAAGATGATAGAGATACCCCTTAGAGATCAACTTTTGGGCTTTAATGCAAGAGATAAACCTACCCTTGACCACCACATCATGACTCTCCCAC
>JAPFFP010043062.1:0-36260 GCA_026153255.1 Solanum medicagineum
GTATTGATTACCGGCAACTTAATAGGGTTACCATAAAGAATAAGTATCCTCTACCAAGGATTGATGATCTTTTTGACCAGTTTCAAGGGGCTAGTCACTTATATATGATTGATCTTCGATTTGGGTATCACCAACTGAAGGTGACGGAGTATGACATTCCCAAGATGGCCTTTTAGACTAGGTATGGGCACTATGAGCTTGTGGTTATGTATTTTGGGTTGACCAATGCACCGGCTATCTTCATGGATCTTATGAATAGGTTCTTTAAACCCTACCTTGATTTGTTAGTGGTGGTTTTTATTGATGATATCTTGATCTATTCCCATGGTGAGGAGGATCATGTGGATCACTTGAGAGTGGTGTTACAAATCTTGAGGGAAAAGAAGTTGTATGCCAAATACAAAAAATGTGAGTTTTGGTTTAAAAAGGTTGCCTTTCTAGGTCATGTGGTGTCGGTGATGGTATTAAGGTGGATCCTAAAAAGACAGAGCTGATTAGAAATTGGCCGAGGCCTTTGACTCTATCGGACATTAGAAGTTTCTTGGGTTTGGCGGGTTACTACCGAAGGTTTATTAGTGGTTTCTCTTCTATTGCTTCTCCCATGACTAAGTTGACCCAAAAGAAGGTAAAAATTTTGTGGATCGATGAGAGTGAAAAGATTTTTCAAACTTTGAAGGATAAGCTTGTCTCCGCTCCTAGCTTGTCTCTACCGGAAGGGTTTGTTGTGTATTTGCCTCACGAATTGGTTTGGGCTTTCTTTTGAGGCAAAATTGTAAGGTGATAGCTTATGCCTCTAGACAACTCAAGGTGCATGAAAAGAATTATCCTACCCATGATCTTGAATTGGCCGCCGTGGTATTTTCTTTGAAGATTTGGTGTCATTACTTATATGGGGTCCATGTTGATATGTTCACCGATCATAAGAGTCTCTAATATTTGTTCACCCAAGAAGATCTCAACTTGAGACAAAGAAGGTGGTTAGAGCTTCTTAAACATTTTGATATGAGTGTGCATTATCACCCCGGTAAGGCTAATGTTATGGTTGATGCTTTGAGTAGGGTGTCTATGGGTAGCCTAGCTAATGCTGATGATGGTGGCAAAGAGGTTTCTAGAGAGGTCCATCAGTTGGTAGATTGCGAGTTAAGTTGGAGAAGGTTGATAATTGTGGGGTAATAGTTGTTGATGGTTCTAAATCATTATTAGTTGAGGAGGTGAAGGCAAAGCAAGATCTTAACCCCGCCTTGTGAGAGTTAAAGGCCTTGGTGAGAGATGGCAAAGTGGAGGTTTTCTCCGAAGGGGGAGATGGTGCCCTTTTCTACCAAGGTAGGTTGTATGTGCCTATTGTAGATGACATGAGAAAGAAGATTCTAGATGAGGCTCATAATTCTTCCTATTCTATTCACCCCGGTTCTACAAAGATGTATAGAGATTTGAGGGAAGTGTTTTGGTAGGTGGGTATGAAGAGGGATATTGCTAAGTTTGTATCCGGATGTCATAATTGCCAACAAGTGAAAGCCGATCATGAAAGGCCAGGTGGCCTAGCCCAAGATATAGAGATTCCTACTTGGAAGTGAGAGGAAATCAACATGGATTTTGTGGTTGTGATGCTTAAGACTAGAAATCATTTTGATTCCATTTGGGTTGTGGTTGATAGAATGATAAAGTTGGCTCATTTCCTACCTGTTAAAACTACTTCTAGTGCCGAAGATTATGCTAGGTTGTACATTCATGAGTTGGTTAGATTGCATGGGGTGCCTTTGCCTATCATATCAGAATGTGGTGCTCAATTCACTTCTCACTTTTGGAGGTCCTTCCAAAGAGGTCTTGGTACCAAGGTAAAGCTTAGTACGACCTTTCACCCTCAAACGGATGGCCAAGCCGAAAGAACTATCCAAACTCTTGAGGATATGCTTAGTGTTTGTGTTTTGGAGTTCAAGGATGGTTGGGATAATCACCTTTTTCACTCATTGAGTTTGCTTACAATAATAGTTATCATTAAAGCATTGGTATGGCTCCTTTTGAGGATCTCTATGATAGACATTGTAGATCCCCGGGTGGATGGTTTGAGGTGGGGGAGATGGCTATGTTGGGTTCGAATCTAGTTATGGAGGCCATGGAGAAGGTGAGGATGATAAGGAAAAGGTTGAAAACAGCTCAAAGTTGACAAAAGTCCTATGCCAATATGAGGAGAAGGGATCTTGAATTTAAGATTGGTGATTGGGTCTACTTGAAAGTCTCACCCATGAAGGGTATGGTTCGTTCTAGAAAAAAAAGGAAATTGAGTGCAATATTTGTGGGTCCTTATAGAGTGTTGAGAAGGATTAAGGTGGCCTATGAGTTGGAGTTGCCCAAAGACATAAATATGGTTCATCTGGTCTACCATGTGTCTATGTTGAGGAAGTGTGTAGGTGACATAAGTGTTATTATGCCTCTTGATGTTATGCGTGTTGTTGAAGATAATTTGACTTATGAAGAGGTCCCCGTAGAAATTTTGGATAGGCAAGTAAAGAGGTTGAGGAACAAGGACATTGCTTCTGTCAAGGTCCTTTGGAGAAACCAACAAGTTGAGAGTGCTAGATGGGAAGCCGCGGCAGACATGCAAAAGTGATATCCCTACCTCTTCCATTCTACTCAAGCCCTAAGGTACTTATTTAAGTCCCTATATGATTTCATGTCTTGAGTTTTGGCCCTTATTTGATTTGCATGCGTTCATGTTTATACTGAAAAGGTCATGGTTATTTTGACACTTATGTTGGAATTTTTGAAATGGTGTTTTATTGCATTTGTTGCATTCATGTGTTAAGCTGAAATAACCTTGATTAATTCTATCATATATGTTTCTTTGACATTTGGGGACGAATGTTTCCAAGAGGAAGATATTGAAACGCCCCCAAAAGTGCCCAAAAATATGCCTCGAAAATGCCCAAATTCATAATTTCCATATATCTAAAAATCCGTGCGTGATATAAAAAATTCGACTTCATATTCGTGATCAGGGAAAAATTGAGTGGGAAATGGGTATAACCCCAATTTTAGAGCAACCGTATCAAAATTTGATTTTTCAAAGTTGATGAAAATCAGAATCGATCTGCGCTCCTAGCACCAACGTGGCCAGGGTGCGGACCTGTACATTTTTGTTGCCAGTTTTACTAGTTTGTTCCAAGTCCTTGGGGTCTTGGGACTAAGCCTTCCTATACGTAAATAACCTATACTTAATCATTTTTCAACCCCATATCATTCAAGATATTCCCAAAAACCCTCTCTAACACTTAGCCTAATATTTCATCCAAATTCAAGTGTCCCAAACTAAATTCTAGATCTCAAGAACTTCATTTAAGCTTCAAGTTCTCAATCAAATCTCCATCAAGGAAATCTCCAAAGTTAAGGTATGTGGATTTCAACCATTGGGTCCTTTCACTCATGGTGCCCATCCTTCTTTTTATGTAAATTGCATGTTTTCAAGTTGATTTATCTATGGGTACTTCTTACTATGAAAAGATTATAGACTATGTTGGGGTTTCATAAAATATTGATTGTTTAAGCATGTTTTGAGATATGAATATATGATCTATAATAAAATTTGATGAGGGGTTTCAATGTATCTTGCATGAGGGTATTACCAAGTGTTGATGGGTTGATTTACATTAACTTTTCTCACATGATTTCACTCTTGATTGCATGATTTTTGCACTAGCATTACACACCCACCAAGTGTTTGATAAAATGTTCGATTTAGGTTCTTGAGTTATTGATCTATTGCATGGAATATGAGTCATGCGACTTTATGATGATGAAAGAAATGTATTTATGTGTTGATTTCATAAAAGGTATCCATAGTGTTGCAAGTTGACCACACCTAGTTGAGGGGGTGATATACCTCAACCACTTAGATGGGGGGTGGTATGCCCATCTACCATGTTGAGGGGTATATACCTTGACCACTTTGATGGGGGGTGGTATGCCCATCTACCAATTGAGGGGTAGATTCCTCAATCACTTTGATGAGGGGTGGTATGCCCATCTACCAATTGAGGGGTAGATTCCTCAATCACTTTGATGGGGGGTCGTATGCCCGTCTACCAATTGAGGGGTACATTCCTCAATCTCTTTGATGGGGGGTGGTGTGCCCATCTACCAATTGGGGGGTGCATTCCTCAATCATTTCCCAAGGGGTGGTATACCTTGGATTCCAAGTACTAGTTTTCTTGATCTATGATGATGGTCTCTTCCTACACATGTAATATATTCTATATAAGCATGTTTTACTTCAAGCATTGATCATGCGTGCCATATTGTTATTATACTATGCATTGCCTATGTTTATGCATTTTGCCTATGTTGCCTCTGTCTTGTTGCATTTCATCGTACATACTTAGTATATTCAAACGTACTAATGCATACTCTATGCCTACATGATGTAACCATGTAAGAACCGAAGCTCCTCACAATCTTCCTCCCCGTGGCTAGTTGGTCATGTTGAAGATAAGCTATTGGTGAGTACTCTAAGTTCGGGGACATTAGCTATGCTATTCTTGCCTTTGTCATTTCTTAATGTTGAACTCTTTATACAATGAGGGTGAGACCAGAAAGTGTCTTGACCCCCGCCCAAGTTTATGTTTAGAGGTGTTCTTGGAACTAATGATGTTATTGTGCTTGAGCTTTCAATCTTCTATGATTTATGTTATTAAAGACTTCCCTTAGTCCCTTTATCCCTATTTTTACTCTCTGGTTGTTGTTTAATCATTTTCGCGACCAAGGAGGTGTAAATGATATGCTAAGAGGCTTGTTTCTAGTCCCTTTGGGTTCCCATTCACCGTGTCACGTCTAGGCCCTAGGCTTGGATTGTGACATCCAGTCCTCTATTATTTCAAGGACTTCCAATCTAGAGGGAACATCCAATTTAACAGTTCAATCCTCATCTATGTTTGGCAACGTAGTTAATGAGTTCGAGTTGGGCTTACTCTTACTTATTTTGATGCTTGATGCTTCTCCCATGAATTAATGCTCACAAGATAATCCATCTCAATAAATCAGGTCAATTAGTCTCCTAAGGACTCTCATTATTCTATCAGTTCTATAACACTTAGGCCTTTCGGCCTGTCTATCATCTAACCAACTCTCAATCATATCCTTCAGAAAGCTTAGACCAATTATTATGAGGGCAATCAATTAGACCAGTCTTTAGAGTTCAATCATGAATACTCACAGGACCATCAAGTTCAATCAACCTAACATCATGCTCACATCACTATCACAATCAACATTCTCAAATCAAGACTCTAGACTCAATACCTAGGTACATTCATGCATTATTTTACAAAGTAATATGTAGGGTTTGTGAAAAAAATAATGTTGAAGCATTTATTCAGTAAATCAAGTTTATGATGATCATCAACATATGAATATATGTAGGATATGTATAATTTTGTATGAAACATTAAAGAAAACATACATAAAGACAATACGTTCATCTATCAATCTATATTAACCAAGGGGCACATGGAACAACAATTCCATGCTTTAGGTTAGTCTTACATACCTGGTATGGAGTTTGACAATCAACTTCGCAAGAAGTTAGCCGCAATCCTCTGAACCAACTCTTTCTCCTCTTCTTCGCTCAAAGTCTCTACTTAGTTTTTGCATATGGGACTTTAGAATGGGTTTAGGAACCCTTTTAGACCAAAAAATACCTATATTGGTCATGGATTAAGTTTAGAAGGGGTGGGAAAATGTTTGGAATGCCACTCAAAAGATTTAAAATTTTGAACATCGCTGGTACAGGTTGGTGGACCAAGTATGTGACACGAAGTTGTCACGTACCAGTTTATTTTTGTCCAAAAATTTTTTGATCAATTTTTAATTTTGTAGAAATACTAGAACCCTAGTTAAGTGTAAATCTATGACAAGTCCAAGACGCGAGCATGTCTCGCACTTCTCTAGAACTGCATTTTTATATCAAAAAATTATCTTTTGATCCGGTTGCTATAAAATCAACCAAGACCATTGTCCCACATAATGTTGCATGCTGATCAATATTCCACCATTAGATATGTCAACGGAGTTAGGGAAGACGTGTTATGCAAGCGTCCTTCGTCTAGGGGTATTGTGATAATTTTATCAGGTATTATATTATCTCCCCCTTGCGATCATTCATCCACAAATGAAGAGTAAAGATGGACTCAAGGCACAAATAACAATCAAGACTCCTCTCAACACTTAATCAACCAATCAAACTATCAACCAATCAACAATCTAGACAGACGCTATTTAAACTCAAGAATAGACAAATCAACTCAAGTTAAGGGTAGGATATTACCTTCAACATTCTCATCATTAGGCATGAATAGATGCAGGTATCTGCCTTTCATATACTCCTCAGTTTGCCACGTGGCTTCCTTAACAAATTGATTTCTCCACAGGACTTTCACTGAGACTATCTCTTTGGTTCTCAACTGCAAACCTGACAAGCAAGAATCTTGACTAGTACCTCTTCATGGACAAGCTATCTTTCACTCCAATACTCTTGATAAGGATTACCAAAGAAGGATCTCTCAAGCATTTCTTAAACATCGAGACATGAAAAACCAGATGAATCGCGTCCAGCTCAGAAGGTAACTTTAACTCATAAGCAACCTTTCCAATCCTCTTCACAATCTGATAGGAGCCAATCTAGCAAGGACTTAGCTTCCTTTTTTTTCCCAAATATCATGACACCCTTCATGGGTGACACTTTCAAGTATACCCAATCATTCACCTCCAACTCTAAGTCTCTTCTTCTCAGGTCAGTGTATGATTTCTGGCGGCTCTATGCGGTTTGGGACAGTTGGAACTATGTGTTCATCATGATCCTGGGGCATAGGCAGGTTAACATTTTGTCTAGCAGGACGTCCTCTTCCTCTAACAACTCTTATTGGAGGCATTATCACAATTCCACAAACGCGTAATGCATAAATTAGAAGAGAGTTTTCATAGAGTTTTAACTTTATTGCACGAATCAGAATATAAGAGAACTGTAACCTTTCCTAATGTCCTATAGCCTCCTGCTTATAAAGTGTGGTGCACAAAACACCCATATACAAGACTCTACTAGACACGACTTCATAGATTCCCTATGACTCTTGAACTCTGTGCTCTCATACCAAGTTTGTCATGCCCCAGGATGGTACTCTTGACGTGGCCAGCACTCAGAGACTATTGCTAGTCCCCAAGCAAACCACTTAGCCTCATCACATTAGTCAATCAATATTCAACATATCAACGGAAGACTAAACATAGTAAATGGGTAGACAATCTCAATATATAAATGGTCAAATCAAGTCAATGAGGCTAGTGTGAAAAAAACTAGCTCAAACAATATCCCGTCAACAAATCAACTCTAGTCTATGAAGCCTTTATCAACTATTCAGTGGTGTCAAAGACAGGTCCATCGCTACCTTAAATAAAAATGAAAGCAAGTCTAAAGCCTAACTATAAAATCTTGATGAAATAAACTGTGCATCCTCTGAGATCAGGGAGGACTCACCAATCAGCTGAAAAGTGAGAAAGATCTTCAACGAAGTGTCTTTTGATGATCTCTAGTACCAATCTCTGCATCATGAAACAATGCAGTCCAAATGGACGTCAGTACGTGGAATATATATGTAAAATGGTTAAATGAAACAGATATAGGTAGAATTATATAGAATAACATCAACTCAGAAAATACTCAATCAGAATGTCAAATGTCTATCTAAAGCAACAACAAAAAGTAGATAACGACCAATCAATCCCATCCAATCAGAGTACTATCAGTATAGAACCTATTTGGGAGTTTCTCTTATCTAAAAATAATTACTTATGAGTTAGTGATTGTACAACAATCTTGCTGATGTTTCAACAACCGTTCTATACTTACTAGGTAACGAACAAATCAAATACATAATGGAACTGGTAAATCAACTCCGCTATTATTTCAAGGATTTCCAATCAATAGGGAACATCCAATTTCACAATTCAATCCTCACGTACACTTGATCACGTAGTTAATGAGTTCAAGTCAGGCTTACTCTTACTCATTTCGATACTCGATACTTCTCCCATGACTCATTTCTCATAATATAATTCATCTCGATCAATCAGATCAATTAGCCTCATAAGGATTCTCATCATTCTATCAGTTGTATCACAATCGAGCCTTTCGGCTTGTCAATAATCTAACTAATTCTCAATCATATCCTTTAGAAAGCTTAGACCAATCATTATGAGGGAAATCAATTAGACTTATCTTTAGAGTTCAATTATGAACACTCACGGACCATCAAGTTCTATCAACCTAACATCATGCTCATATTAAAATCACAATCAACATTCTCACATCAAGGCTCTAGACTCAGTCCTAGGTTTATCATTCATTTTTTTTTTACAAAGTAATATGTAGAGTTTGTGAAATAACTAATGTTAAAGCATTTATTCAGTAGATCAAATTTATGGTAATGATCAACATATAAAAATATGTAGGATATGTGTAATTTTGCAAGAAAACATTCAAGAAAATATGCATAAAGACTCAGTGTGTTCATCTATCAATTTATCTTAATTAAGGGGCACATTGAAGAACAATTGCATGCTTTAGGTTATGCCTTACATACCTGGTATGGAGTTTGACGATCAACTTCGCAAGAAGTTAGTCTCAATTCTCCGAACCCTAGCTCTTTCTCCTCTTCTTTGCTCAAAGTCTCTACTTAGTTTTTGTGTAAGGGACTTTAGAATGGGATTAAGAATCCTTTCTACACCAAAAACAAGATATGTTGGTCATGTATTACGTTTACAAGGGGTGGAAAAATGTCTGGAATGCCCCTCAAAAGATTTAAAATTATGAACTTTGTAGGTACATGTCGATGGACCAGGTCCGCTGCGCAGACCTGTTGCGTACCAATTTATTTTTTTCCAAAAATTTTTCGATCAATTTTCTAATCTCATAGTAAATACTAGAACCCCAGTTAAGTGCGAATCCGCGACATGTGTTTGCGATGCAGACATGTCGCGATCTTCTCTGGAATTGCGTTTTTGCACTGAAAAATTATCTTTTGATCCAATTGCTCTAAAAATCAACCAAGACCATTTTCCCACATAATTTTTCATGTTGATCGCGATTCGGCCTTGGATTTTTCAACAGAGTTTCGGAAGACATGTTAAGCAAGTGTCCTTTGTCTCGGTGTATTTTGGTAATCTTACCGTGTCTTATAGTATCCCGAATGAAATAATTTTAAGAGGCTTTTTGTAATATTCAAAACATAAGGGACAAATGGGATTTCTAAAATTTATACAAAAAATAATCCATTCTTTGTGAAATAGACCAAAAAGGAAAGAAGGTCATTCTTTTTTAAACAGAGAAAGTATGTAAAAGTCTAAGAGATATTTATATACCCGTATATAATAATATACAATATTATACACTTTTACAAAAAAAAAATTGGCTTAATCTTCTTTCTTGGATCCAAGAACTAATTAACCAGAAATGCCTCAAAAACTACACCAAATCATCCAACAATTCATACTTAGGATCCTCAAAACGTAAAATCATATGCAATAATACCCACTCGGAATGGAGCTTATTTGTGAAAACTTAAAACTTAGATGTCTATACTTTCACTACCAATAGTAACTTATAGTAGCTCCAAAAATGAAAATAACATAATGATTTAATGTGTAAATTTCTCCAAAATCGTGGACCATTATCAATCACTCATGTTTTATATGCATACGCGGGGGGGATCTACATGGGGAGCTTGAGCACCCATTGACCCCAAAAAATTTTTTGTATATCTATATAGAAAATATACAAAAATTATATAAATATAAAGATAAGCACCCAAAAAATAAGAAATCTTATGGGTGCTTTGGTTCTTGCTGCATTCTTAAGGCTCAAAGCCAGCTACTAGATGAGGGATCGAATCCCACTTGCACCACCATCTCAGATTGGCAGCACCATCTTTTTTGCCTTGAAATACACCTGCCACACTTGCCAAATAAGCACTTATAGTCTTTAAATCCTGGTTCCGCCACTATGTATACATATGAGGCCATTATTTCACTTTGAACAAGAAAAGCAGACAAATTAGATAATGGTCATTATCGCCACCATTATAACAACCACTTCCTTGAAGAGATCATTGGCGATCAACTCACCAATCATTAACTTTCAGTGTTAATAAAATTATATTTGAGAATTTAAAAAAAAGGATAGAGGATGGATTATGTGAGAAGAGAGATGTTTTGGTTGAGTAGGGAAGTAAAGGGATATGAAATATAAACATGTTAGTGGCTAAACTTGGTAACAACAAAAAACCTAGCCACATTTGGCAATGTACTTGAGTTTTTTTTTTTTTTTTTGAAAAAAAAATTATCGCACATTAAAGATCTAGAGGCTAAACAGCCCTAAAATCTGAACATGTGGAATTAAACACACTCTACATTTTGATCCAATGAAAATAATGTTAGAATATAATAGACTAGTCAAAAGAGGAAAGTGTGTGCCCTTTCCTATTTCCAGCACCATTCGTCAACTCCATTCATTCTCTGCAATAGCTGTTACTATTTTTGGTTGGCTATGCAAATGATGAAATTCATCCTTTCACTGGTCTCTCAAACTAGTATTGATCTTGGATTGACTTTATTTTGATGTCATAAATCTCACTACACCATGAAATTTGACCCGGCGAAAACTTTTTCAACTCAATACCCATAGATGCACCAGTGATTCATCACTTATTATGATGAAATAGGTTGTTTTCCAGCTAGTTAACCCCTTCTGATGCACATGCAGTCTCTCTAATTCCATTTCAAACTCTCAGATAAGTGTACGACTTCCTCTTCATCGTTACTACACCTAACACCTACACAAGATTTACACTATATCTCTTTTTGTCTACAGGTTGAGCCTCAACTGGGACTAATACCATTATTTAACCAACAGGATTAGGTTGCTTGTCGGGTATATTTCTTTTTATCCTCTTGTGAAAATGCCTCTTTAGATTTCTTCATTTCTATTGTGTGTACGATTTATTTTGCATTCTCGCGATTCGAATGTTTAGTACCTGTGTTGTATCTAAGGCTAATACTGCACGATCTTGCTTTGGAACCTGTTGAATTGATTGAAACTTCATTCTCTCTGTACCTGCAAAAAAGAACACTAGGTCAGCAAAATAATCCGCCACATTGTCTCTTTCCCTCCAGATATGCTAAATTTCTATTTCTCTGTGCCTCCTTAGTTTATTTATTCTGTTTATCCTTGCCTTGATCCTCCACGGAATCTCTCATCTTCCATATACACAATTAACAGCCATTAAGGAGTCAGTTTCCATGATGAGAGGCAGCCAATTCTCCGTAACACAACATTTCAACCCCTCCTCTAAATCCCATAACTCAGCCTCTATATTGGATTTTACACCTAATTCTTGTGATACTACATACATAAACTCCCCTTTCCAGTTCCTTACTAGAAATAGATGATGATATGTTTCCTCCACCATTTGGTCACAACAACAACACGAAACTTCATCCACTACCCCAATTCCTACCCAAATTTCTCCAATAGGGATCCTTTTTTCAAATATCCTCCACACAAAAAAAAAGATAATTTAAAAGGTAATCCATTTTCCCATATTTTTTTAAAACATTCATGAGGGTTGCCTGAATTCCTTAAAATCTCCCAGGCTAATTTAACAATAAATTTCCATATGTTGTAGGCATCCAAAAAGGATTATCAGAACTCCTATCAATAGTATTCACATCTATAGAAGTATGAATATGATAGCACATTTTCAGTAGGGAAAATATCCCTCAACTTGGCTTCATTCGATCTGCCCTCTATCATTAATCACTCTACATCCTTTTCCATCAATTCACTAGAATAAGATACTGAGAGGTGAAAGTACAGTGCTCCAAGATAGGCTCAATTGTCATACATTATACATGAATGTCTACAATTGATCTGCCACCAGATTTCATGGTCAAAAGAATTCCTTGCTTTTAACATGTATTTCCAAGTTTGGGAACCCCCACTCCACTCTACCACTTGTGGTCTACATCTTTTACAGTACTTATTCCATATAAAGTTGGATGACATAGTTTTCTGAGTTCTGAAGATCCACCAATGAAAAGACTCCAAAATGTTCCCAAAAATGTGCTTCGGAAGTTCCTGAAATCGTAATTTCTATATTTCTCAAAGTTCATACGTGAATCAAAAATTCGACTTCATATTCTTGATCAGGGGGTCAAATTGAGTGCAGAATGGATCTAACCCTGATTTTAGAGAAAATGAATTGCAATTTCATTTTTCTAAAAATCAATTTAAGGTGAGCTTTGCGCCGCCCCTGGCATGATGCGGCAAAGGTACGCAGATGTGTATTTTGTTGACTGCTTTACTTGTTCGGTCCAAAACTTTTTGGTCTTGGGACTAAGTCCTCCCATGCGTGAATGTACCTATACTTAGCCATATTTCAATACCATATCATACAAAACATTCCCTAATACTCACTCACTCAAACACATACACAAATATTTCACCCCAAAACTAAAGTCCCAAAACTCATCCGGATCTTAAGCATTTCATTCAAGCTTCAAGTCTCCATTTCCAATCTTCATGAAGGATTCTCCAAAGTCAAGGTATATGGGTTTTAACCATTGGGTCCTTTCACCCATGGTGCCCAAGCTTCCTTTTTACCTAAATTACATATTTCTAAGTTGATTTTACATATGGATTTTCTATTATAAATTTGATTATAAACTATGTTGGGGATTTGTAAAAGTGTGACTGGTTTAGCACATTTTGAGCAACGAATCTTTGATCTATCTTGAGCTTTCATGAAGGGTTTTGATGTACATTGCTTGAGAGTGTTACCAAATGTTGGTGGATGGTTTTACATTGAATTTTCTTGCATATTTCATCCCCAAATTGTATGTTTTTACACTAGCACTACACCCGCCAAGTGTTTTAATAAGTTATCTAGTTATGATTTCTTGAGGAATTGAAGGTCCAAGGCGTGTCTTATGAGTTGAATTACTTTATGATGATGCAAAGAATGTATATATATCATATTCTCCTATATCGTGTTGGGAATTAACCATGCCCCAGTCAAGGGGGTTGTGAGCCTAAGTAACCATATCGAGGTGTTTATACCTTGATAACCATGTCGAGGGGTTTGTTCCTTGATAACCGAGTTGAGGAGTTGGTGCCTCAATCACCACAGATGGTAGGGTGAGATGCTCCACCAACCAATTGAGGGGTTGGTACCTCAATCACCATGGGTGGTAGGGTAGACAATCCAACAACTAATTGAGGGATTGGTACCTCAATAGACTATGAATTCTAGAAGGATGGTCTCTTCTTGCACATGTATTATATGCTATGTAAGCATGATTTACCTCAAGCATCTTCCATGCATGCCATATTACTACATGTTTATTCATTGCCTATGTTATGCATTTCAACTAGGTTGCTTATCTCATGTTGCATTGCCGCCTACATACTTAGTACCTTCAAATGTACTAACGCATATTCTATGTCTACATGATGTCACCATATAGGAACCAGATGATTGTTCCTTTCTTTTCTAGATCATGCCTAACACAAGAAGAAGATGAGCCCGCACACCCAAGGGACAACCAGCTCATGGTGAGCTCTAAGATTCTCTCACTTTGCTAGCTCAAGCTATGGCCAATCAAGTCAATCAAGCGGCCCAAGCCCCTCATGCTCCTCCCCCAGGATCTAGGATGAGAGACTTCGTGGGGATGAACCCACCAGAATTCTATGGGTCTAAGGTAGATGAGGACCCTCAAGAGTTCATTGATGAGGTCTACAAGGTGTTGGTTATCATGGGTGTTAGATCGGAAGAGAAAGCAGAGTTGGTGGCCTACCAACTCAAAGGGGTAGCCCAAATATGGTTTAATCAATGGAAGGAGAAGAAGGGAATCAATAATGTGGTGCTTTCGGAGGAGTTCAAGGCGGCTTTTCTTAATCGGTTCTTCCTTCTTAAGCTAAGGGAGGTCAAGATGGTGGAGCTTATGAATTTGAAACAAGGTCTTATGAGTTTGAGGGAGTATTCCCTCAAGTTCAACCAACTCTCAAATATGCTCCTCACTTGGTTGCCAACCCAAGGTCTAGATTGAATAAGTTCGTGATGTGTGTATCTGATTTGGTGATGTTCCGCTATGTTGATTAGTGACATGGATTTATCCTATTTGATGAACTATACCAAACAAATGGAGGAGGAAACATTGAGGAAAAAGAGGAGTAATGAGGCCAAGAGGGCCCGTTTTGAGGGGAATTTCCAAAGTCGAAAGGATGGCCAGTTCCATTAAGGCCAAGGGTCTTCTCATGCTTCTAATAAAAGGTTTGCTAATGACTTCCCAAGGGCCCAAGGTGTTGGTGGTAGGGTTCCTAATAATGTGTGCTCAAAATGTGGTAGGGGTCATGGGGGCCCACGTTTGAAAGACGCAAATGCATGTTATGGATGTCGGGAAGTAGGTCACAAAAAGATTGATTGTTTTGGTAACTACAACAAGGGCAAGGAGGTTCGTCCATAAGGTACAAATGCGGTTCCTTTGGGGAGAGGTCGTCAACAAGGTGGTGCCGCAAGGCATAATCGGTTCTACGCACTCCAAGGAAGGCAAGGGGTTGAGGAGGTTCCCAATGTCATCACTGGTATGTTAAAATTCTTTGATCTTGATGTGTATGTATTGATTGATCCAGGTGCTACTCTTTCTTTTGTTACCCCCTTTGTTGCCAAAAAGCTTTATGTTGAGCCCGAATTGTTGTGTGAGTCATATGAGATATCTACTCCTATTGGTACATCTATTATTGCTAGAAAGGTCTACAGAAATTGTCCCATTTGCATCTTGCATAAAATATTGCCTTGTGATCTTGTTGAGTTGGATATGATTGATTTTGATGTCATTCTTGGGATGGATTGGTTGCATGCATATTATGCCTCTATTGATTGTAGAACCCGTAGGGTCAAATTCCAATTTCTAAAGGAACCCTTTCTTGAGTGGGAGAGTCATGATGTGGTGGTTAAGGGTAGTTTCATCTCTTGCATTAAAGCCCAAAGGTTGATCCCTAAGGAATTCCTTTATCATCTTGTGAGGGTTAGAGATGTAGAGTCCAAAGTCCTACCCATAGAGTCGGTTTCGATGGTGAATGAGTTTCTTGATGTCTTTCCAAATGACCTTCCCAGTGTTCCTCTTGATAGGGAAATAGATTTTGGTATAGACCTCCTTCCCGATACCCAACCTATTTTTATTCCCCCTTACCATATGGCCCTAGTGGAGTTAAAAGAGTTGAAGAAAAAATTGAGGTAAATGTTGGAGAAGGGTTTTATTAGGCCTAGCCAATCACCTTGGGGTGCAACGATGTTGTTTGTGAAGAAGAAGGATGGATCTCTTAGAAAGTGTATTGACTACCAGTAACTTAATAAAGTCACCATCAAGAATAAGTATCCTCTTTCAAGAATTGATGATTTGTTTGACTAACTTCAAGGGGCTAGCCACTTCTTTAAGATTGATCTTCGGTCTGGGTATCATCAAGTGAAGGTGAGGGAGCGCGACATTCCCAAGACGGCCTTCCGGACTAGGTATGGACATTATGAATCTGTGGTTATGTCTTTTGGGTTGACTACTGCATCGGCTATCTTCAAGGATCTTATGAACAGGGTCTTTGAACCCACCTTGATTTGTTTGTTGTGCTCTTCATTGATGATATTTTGATCTATTCTCATAGTGAGGAGGAGCATGTGGCTCATTTGAGGGTAGTGCTACAAAGATTGAGGGAAGAAAAATTGTATACTAAATATGAAAAGTGTGAATTTTTGTTGAAAGAAGTTGCTTTTCTAGGTCATGTGGTGTCGGGGATGGTATTAAGGTAGATCCTAAAAAGACGGATGTGATTAGAAATTGGCCTAGACCAATGAGCCCATCGGACATTAGAAGTTTATTGGGCTTAGCGAATCGGAGGTTTGTAAATAGGTTCTCTTGTATTGCTTCTCCCATGACTAAGTTGACCCGAAAGAAGGTCAAGTTTGTGTGGACCGATGAGTGTGAAAGGAGTTTCCAAACCTTAAAGGATAAGCTTGTGTCCGCTCATATCTAGTCTCCACTAAAAGGGTTGGAAGGATTTGTTATGTATTGTGATGCCTCTTAGATTGGTTTCGGTTGTAAGTTAATGCAAAATAGTAAGTGATAGCCTATGCTTCTAGGCATCTCAAAGTGCATGAAAAGAATTATCCTACTGATGATCTTGAATTGGCCGCCGTGGTTTTGTCTTTGAAAATTTGGCGTCATTATTTGTATGGGGTGCATGTTGATGTGTTTACTGATCATAAGAGCCTCCAATATGTGGTCACTCAAAAAGATCTCAACTTGAGGCAAAGAAGGTGGTTAGAACTTCTTAAGGATTATGATATGAGTGTGCATTGCAATCCCAATAAGTCTAATGTTGTGGCGGAAGCTTTGAGTAGGATGTCTATGGGTAGCCTAGCTCATGTTGATGGTGGGGGAATAGAGGCTTCTAGGGAGGTCTATCGGTTGGCTAGATTGGGGGTTAGGTTGGAAGAGGTTGATAATGGTGGTATTGTGGTTGTTGATGGTTCAAGATCTTCCTTGGTTGATGAGGTAAAAGCAAAGCAAGATCTTGATCCCTCCTTGTTAGAATTGAAGGCCTTGGTAGGAAAGGGCAAGGTGGAGGTTTTCTCCCAAGGGGGAGATGGTGCCGTTAGGTACCAAGGTAGGTTGTGTGTGCCTAGTGCGGGTGGCTTGAGAGAGAAGATTCTTGATAAGGCTCATAATTCTTCCTATTCTGTTCACCCCGGTTCTACAAAGATGTATAGGGATTTGAGGGATGTGTTTTGGTGGGGAGGTATGAAGAAAGACATTGCAAAATTTATATCTAGTTGTCATAGTTGCCAACAAATCAAAGCTGAACACCAACGGCCACCAAGACATAGATATTCCTACATGGAAGTGGGAGGAGATTAACATGGACTTTGCAGTTGGGTTGCCTAAGACTAGAAAGGGTTTTGATTCTATTTGGGTTGTGGTTGATAGGATGATAAAGTCAGCTCATTTTCTACCGGTTAAGACTACTTATGAGGCCAAAGACTATGCTAAATTACATTCATGAGTTAGTGAGATTGCATAGGGTTCCCTTGTCTATCATATCGGATCGTGGTGCTAAATTCACTTTATATTTTTGGAGGTCCTTCCAAAGAGGTTTTGGAACCAAGGTAAAGCTTAGTACGGCCTTTCACCCCCAAACGGATGGCCAAGACGAAAGAACTATCCAAACTCTTGAGGATATACTTAGGGCTTGTATTTTGGAGTTCAAGGGAGGTTGGGATGATCATCTTCCCTTTATTGAATTTGCTTACAACAATAGCTATTATTCTAGCATTGATATGGCTCCTTTTGAGGCCCTCTATGGTAGGCATTGTAAATCACAAGTTGGGTGGTTTGAAGTGGGAGAAATGGCTTTGTTGGGTCCGTATCTGGTTATGGATGCTATGGAGAAGGTAAGGTTGATTAGGGAAAGTTTGAACACAGCCCAAAGTCATCAACAGTGCTATGCCGATGTGAGAAGAAAAGAGCTTGAATTTAAGGTTGGTGATTGGGTCTATTTGAAGGTGTCACCCTTGAAGGGTGTGGTTCGTTTTGGTAAAAAGGTTAAACTAAGTCCAAGATTTCTGGGTCCTTATAGGGTGATGAAGAGTGTTGGTAAGGTGGCCTATGAGTTAGAGTTCCCCAGTGAAATGGAATTGGTTCATCCGATTTTCCATGTGTATATGTTAAGGAGATGTGTAGGTGGCCCTAATGACATTGTGCCTCTTGATGTTGTGGAGGTGGTTGAAGACAACTTAAAATATGAAGAGGTTCCAGTAGAGATCTTGGATAGATAAGTGAAGAGGTTGAGGAACAAGGAGGTTGCTTCCGTTAAGGTTCTTCGGAGGAATCAACAAGTCGAAAGTGCTACATGGGAGGCTAAAGAGGATATGCAAAAATAATATTCTTATCTATTCCATTACACTCAAGACTAAGGTACTAATTCTAAGTCTTGTATATGATTTCTAGTCTCATGTTTCAGCCCCTAAGTAATTTGCATGCATTCATGTTTATATTGACAAAGTTCATGGTGATATTACTTACACTTATGTTATGATTTTGAAAATGGTGTTTTGAGAGTGTTGTAGAACTTTTGTTGGGGCTGATTTCTTTATGATTATTCTTTTCATATACGTTTCTTTGACATTAAGGGATGAATGTTTCCATAGGGGAGATATTGAAACGACCCCAAAAAGTGCCCGAAAATTTGCCTCGAAAGTGCCCGAAATCGTAATTCCATATTTCTCAAAATTCATGCGTGATATCAAAAATTCGGCTTCATATTCTTGATCAGGAGGTCAAATTGAGTGGGAAATGGGTCTAACCTCTGAATTTAGGGAAAACAAATCGCAATTTCATTTTCCCAAAAATCAATTTCCAGTAAGCACTGTGCGCCCCTGGCGCGACGCGGCCAGGGCACGCAGATGTGTATTTTGTTGACTGTTTTGCTTGTTCAGTCTAAGACTTTTTAGTCTTGGGCTAAAGTCCTCCCATGCATGAAAATACCTATACTTTGCCATATTTCAACACCATATCATACAAAACATTCCCTAATACTCACTTAAACACTTAGACAAATATTTCACCCAAAACTCATCCGGATCTTAAGGATTTCATTCAAGTTTCAAGTCTCCACTTCCAATCTTCATTAAGGATTCTCCAAAGTCAAGGTATGTGGGTTTCAACCATTGGGTCCTTTCATCCATGGTGCCCAAGCTTCCTTTTTACCTAAATTACATGTTTCTAAGTTGATTTTACATATGGTTATTCTATTATGAATTTGACTATGAACTATGTTGGGGTTTTGTAAAATTGTGACTGTTTTAGCATGTTTTGAACTACGAATCTTTGATCTATCTTGAGATTTCATGAAGGGTTTTTATGTATATTGCTTGAGGGTGTTACCAAGTGTTGGTGGATGGTTTTACATTGAATTTTCTTGCATAATTTCATCCCTAAATTATATGGTTTTACACTAGCACTACACACCTGCCAAGTGTTTGAAAAAATGTCCGGTTATGATATCTTGAGTAAGTGAAGGTCCAATGCGTGTCTTATGAGTTGAATGACTCCATGATGATGAAAGGAATGTGTGTGTGTGTGTATATATATATATATATGATATTCTCCTATATCATGTTGGGGATTGACCACGCCCCACTCGGGGGGGTTGTGAGCTCGGGTAACCATGTGGAGGGGTTTGTACCTTGATAACCATGTTGAAGGGTTTGTACCTTGATAACCAGGTTGAGAGGTTGGTACCTTAATCACCACGAGTGGTAGGGTGAAACGCTCCACCAACAAATTGAGGGGTTGGTACCTCAATCACCAAGGGTGGTAGGGTGAGACGATCCACCAACCAATTGTGGGGGTTGGTACCTCAACAGACTATGAATTCTATAATGATGGTCTCTTCTTGCACATGTATTATATTCTATGTAAGCATGATTTAGCTCAAACATCTTCAATGCATGCCATACTACTACATGCTCATTCATGCCTATGTTTTGCATTTCGATTACGTTGCTTATCTCTTGTTGTATTGCATCCTACATACTTAGTACATTCAAATGTACTAACGCGTACTCTATGCCTACATGATGTCACCATGTAGGAATCGGAGCCCCACTTGAGCATCTTCCTCCACGTGGATTGTACGATTTCTCTCAAGCTAGTTGGTGAGTCCTCTGGGGACAATGTCTAAGATCTCATGCTATGTACTAAACTATGTTTCTTTTATGTAGGTATTGACTATGAGGGTGAGTCCGGTTGCTTGTCTGGGACCCCGTTCCTATCTAAGTGTTAGATGTGTTGTTAGACATGTTATTTATTGAGCCTTGACACTCTTGTTTTGATGTTTATGTTATGAAGTTTCCCTTTAGCCCCTTTGGCCTTATTTCTAATCTAATTATGTTGTTTAATTGCTTCCATGACCAATGATGTGTAATGATATGCTAAGAGGTTTGCTTGGGGTCCCTTCAGATTCCCCATTCATTGTGTCACATCTAGGCCCTAGCCTTGGTTGAGACAACCAAAGTTTAGCAAATAAAGCTTTGGATACTTAAAATAAAAATCTAAATCCTAATCCTCCCTCACTTTTGGGCAAACATACATCTTACCATGCAACCCGATGCTTACTTCCACCCTCCTCCTTAAAGTTCCATATGAATCTGTCACAACCCAAGCCCAGGGCCTAGATGTGACACGGCGAATGGAAACTCGAAAGGACCCAAACAAGCCTCTTAGAATATCAATCACATATCTTTGGTCGCGGAAGCAAAGTAAACAACAATAAGAGATATAATAAAAGGGAAGCGGGATAAGGAAAATCTTGATATTCATAAAAGCATAAAGAGCCAAGATCATAGCATAAGTATGTCATAATATCCAACAACACTTCTAACATGGAATGGAGCGGGGGCGAAGAAAATTTTTGGGCTAACCCTCATAATAACAAGTGTTCAACATAAAGAAGTCTCAAAGTAGTAAGAGTAACATAGATAGTGTCCCTAGACTGAGGACTCACCAAAGCTTACTTCGAAGTATCAACTAGCCATGTGGAGGATGATCAAAAGGTGCTCCGGTCCCTACATGGTAATACCATGTAGGCATATGATATGCATTAGTATGTTTGAATGTATTATGTATGCTAGATATGATGCAACAAGACATAAGCCAATACAGTCGAAATGCATAATCATAGGCAATGGATATATAAAATCTCAACATGGCTTGCATGATCAATACTTGTGGTAAAAAATGCTTGTAAAATATTCAACTTACATAGTACATGATACATGTGTGGGAAGAGACCTTAACCAACATAGACCAAATATAGTCGAAATGCATAATCATAGGCAATGGATGTATAAAATCTCAACATGGCATGCATGATCCATACTTATGGTAAAATATGCTTGTAGAACATTTAACTTTTGCATAGTACATGATATATGTGTGGGAAGATACCTTAACTGACATAGACAAGGCGACCAACTACTTGGAATCCAAGGCATGTCACCCCCTTGGTAAGGTGATTGAGGCATGTCACCCCATCAACAAGGTGATCGAGGTATGTCACCCCCTCCACAAGGTGTGGTCTGCTTGCCATGGTAGCCATACAATGAATAATCTGAGGCATGTCACCCCCTCATCAAGGTGATCGAGGCATGTCACCCCCTCGAGAAGGTGTGGTATAACTAGATGGATCCAGTAAAAAGCCATAAGAGAGACCGTGTATAACCTATGGTGGCACATAGTTTAGAGACTAAGATTTATATAAGGACCCCTTGAGTCGAGCCCCCATCTTAAGCCTCAATCGGTGCTAAGTCTAATCCCATGGAATACTTGAAATGTTCACACTTAGTCATAACATGAATAACTTGTAAGAGACATGATAACATGACTTGAGTAGCTCATAAACATGCTTGACCTGTATTAGTGAGCCTAACTTGAACATGAGAATAGATAACAATCATACATGATCCCTTACTTTAATATGAATGGCTCACAAGAGGTAAAAATCTGAAATATGGCTTAACTTGATACATACAACATCATAGATACTTATCATGAATTCAATAGTACATGGAAGCTCTTAATCATCATAAAGTCTCTTGACTTATAAATCATAAAAAGAGCATTAATAACCTGAGAATTCTTGACTTGACATTTTATAAAACACTTGGTGGGTTCATGATACTAATTTAAAATTATGCAATTCGAGAGTGAAATAAAATGAGAAAACTTAATGCAAATCAACCCACCAACATGTAATATTAAATCCTCATGTAGGGTACCTTGAAATCCATCATTAAAACACATAATAGATCATAGTTTCATAGCTAAAAACATGCATAGTCTCAATAGACAAAGATCAACTCATAGTGTAAGCTTAAAATAGATACTCATGCATAATCAACAATACTTTGATAAAATCCCAACATAATTCATGCTCATATTTCATAATAAAAGATACTCACAAGTAATACAACTTAAAAATATGTAATTTTCATGAAAAGGGAAGGTTGGGCTCCGTGGGTGAAAGGACCCAATGGATGAAACCCCCATACCTCAAACTTAGGTTTTCTTGAGATGAGCTTGAAGGAAACTTAAAGCTTGAAGTGAATCCCCTTGAGTTTAAAAGTTAAGCTTGAAATTCTTGAATTTGGAATGAGATATTTGGTTAAGTCTTGGAGAGGTTCTTGTGAGGATTTTGACTAATATAAAGTTGAAAAATGGCTAAGTATGGGTGATTTCACGTTTTAGTGGGCATGGGGCTATGAACCCAATGCCCTTGGGCGCATAAGAAAAACTAAGGAAAGTTTTGTACTGGTCCGCGTCTGGTCCGCGATGTAGACCCAATGCGAAGGAAGAAAATGTACTGATCCACGCCCCTGACGTGACGCAGCCAGGGAACAGATGCTCTCTGAAAAATTGTAAATTAGCAAAAATTATTTTTCGCTACGAGTCCTCTAAAATCTGGGTTATACCCAAATCGCACTCAATTTTACCCCTACTCGAGAATATAAAGTCAGATTTTTAATATCACGCACGGATTTTGAGATATATGGAAATTATGATTGTGGGCATTTTCGAAGCACATTTTGGGGCGTTTCAATATCTTTCCCTTGGGAACATTCGTCCCCTAATTTCAAAGAAACGTGCATAAGAGAAGTAATCATGAAAATTTCAGCCCGACATGAATGCAACAAATGCACTTAAACATCATTTTCAAAACTCTCAACGTGAATGTCAAACATCACCATAAACTTGTTAACATGAACCTGAATGCATGCAAAATGACATAAGGGCAGAAACTTAAGACTTGAAATCATGTAAGGGACTTAAATTAGTACCTTTGACTTGAGTAGAGTGGAAGAGATATGGGTATCGCTTTTACATGTCCGCCTCAGCTTCCCATGTGGTACTTTCAACTTGTTGGTTCCTCGAAAGGACCTTGACAGAAACTACATCTTTGTTTCTCAACCTCTTCACTTGTCTATCTAAAATATGTACCGGTACCTCCTTATAGGTCAAATTATATTCTACAACACTGAACATCCAAGGGAACTATAGCACTTGGGTCACCCACACACTTTCTCAACATGGACACATGGAAGACCGGATAAATCATATTCATCTCCATAGGCAACTCTAACTCATATGCAACCTTACCAACTCCCCTCAAAACCTTATAAGGACCCACAAACCTTGGGCTTAGTTTCCCCTTCTTGCTAAATCGAACCACACCCTTCATGGGTGAGACTTTCAAGTGAACCCAATCACCCACCTTAAACTCAAGCTCTTTTCTCCTCACATCGGAGTAGGACTTTTGTCTACTTTGGGCTGTTTTCCGTCTCTCCCTTATCAACCTCACCTTCTCCAAGGCCTGTATGACCAAATTCGGACCTAGCAAAGCCATCTCCCCCACTTCAAACCACCCAACTGGGGATCTACAATGCCTACCATATAAAGCTTCAAAGGGAGTCATACAAATGCTTGAGTGGTAGCTATTGTTGTAAGAAAACTCAATGAGTGGAAGATGTTCATCACAACTACCCTTAAGGTCCAAAATACAAGCTCTGAGAACATCCTCAAGAGTTTGGATAGTCCTCTCGGCTTGACCATCCGTTTGAGGATGAAAAGCCGTGCTAAGCTTAACCTTGGTACCAAGACCTCTTTGAAATGACCTCCAAAAGTGAGAAGTGAATTGAGCAACATGATCAAAAATGATAGATAAAGACACCCCATACAATCTAAAAACCTCATGTTGGCATAATCTTCGGAACCATAAGTGGTTTTGACCGGTAGAAAGTGAGCCTACTTTGTCATTCTATCCACAACAACCCAAATAGAGTCGAAATGTTTCCTAGTCTTAGGCAACCCAACCATAAAATCCATGTTAATCTCTTCCCGTTTCCAAGTAGGAATTTTTATGTCTTGGGCTAGGCAACCCTGCCTTTTGATGTTCGGCTTTGACTTGTTGGCAATTGTGACATCTGGATATGAACTTGGCAATATCTCTTTTCACACCACCCCACCAATACACCTCCCTCAAGTCTCTATACATCTTTGTAGAACCGGGGTGAATAGAATAGGATGAATTTTGGGCCTCCTTCAAGATCAACTCCCTTAAGTCATCAACATTAGGCACACACAACCTACCTTGACACCTAAGGGCACTATCTCCCCCCATGGGAGAAAACCTCCACTTTACCATCTTTCACCAATGCCTTCAACTCTAACAATGCAGAGTCAAGGTGTCACCCCCTCGACAAGGTGTGGTATAACTAGATGGATCCACTAGAAATCCATATGAGACACCATGTATAATTTATGGTGGCACATAGTTTAGAGACTAAGACTATATATAAGAACCCCTTGAGTCGAGCCCCTATCGTAAGCCTCAATCGGCGCTAAGTCTAATCTCACGGAATACTTGAAATAATCACACTTTAGTCATAACATAAATAACTTGTAAGAGACATGATAACATGACTTGAGTAGCTCATAAACATGCTTGACCTCTAGTAGTGAGCCTAACTTGAACATGAGAATAGATACCAATCATACATGATCTGTTGCTTTTACATGAATGGCTCACAAGAGGTAAAAATCTTGAAATAGGGCTTAACTTGATACTTGCAACATCATAGATACTTTTCATGAATTCAACACATACATGGAAGCCCTTAATCATTATAAAGTCACTTGACTTGTAAATCATGAAATAGATCATCAATAACTTGAGAATTCTTGACTTGACATTTTATCAAACACTTGGTGGGTTCATGATACTGGTTTAAAATCATACAATTCGAGAGTGAAATAAGATAAGAAAACTTAATGCAAATCAACCAACCAACATGTAGTAAAGCCCTCATGTAGGGTACCTTGAAATCCATCATAAATACTCATAATAGATCATAGTTTCATAGTTAAAAACATGCATAATCTCATTAGACAAAGATCAACTCATAGTGTGAGCTTAAAATAGATACTCATGCATAATCAACAATATTTTGATAAAACTCCAACATAATTCATGCTCATATTTCATAATAAGAGATACCCATAATTAGTACAACTTGAAAACATGCAATTTTCATGAAAAGGGAAGGTTGGGCTTCATGGGTGAAAGGACCCAATGGATGAAACCCACATACCTCAACTTGGGTTTTCTTGAGATGAGCTTGAAGGAAACTTAAAGCTTGAAGTGAATCCTTGAGTTCCAAAGTTATGCTTGAAATCCTTGAATTTGGAATGAGATATTTGTGTCACGTCCCAAGAGTAGGAACTAGAAGTGACATGACGCAAGGGGAACCCGTAGGGACCCTAAGCAAGCCTCTTAGCGCATCATTGCATATCCTTGGTCGCGGAACCAATAAACTAACAACATATAGGTAGCAATATGGATGACCGGGGCTAAGAGACATCATCATTCATATCATAAAAACAATAGTCAAGAGAGAGTCAAAGCTGATAGCATAATACATATCGTGTCTAACAACACCTCTAAAATTTAGATACTTGGCGGGGGCGAAGACAAGCAACTGGGCTCACCCTCATAATAATGGCAATAGGTAATCCAATCATATAAGACATAATCTAAACATTAGCTTGAGAGAAGGTAGATATTGTCCCTAGACTTGAGGACTCACCATGAGCTAACTTGAACAATCATCTAGCCATGAGGAGAATCAATAGGAGCTTCGGTTCCTGCATGGTGATATCATGTAGCCATAGAGTAAGCGTTAGTACATTTGAATATATTAAGTATGTAGGATGCAATGCAACAAGAGATAGGCACCATAGGCAAAATGCATAATCATAAGCAATGAATAGCATACTAACAATTTGACATGTATGAATGATACTTGAAGTAAAACCATACTTCTATAGAACATAACACGAGTGTGCGGAGTGACCATTATAGTACAATCCAAGGCCTTCCACCCCCTTGGAGAGGCGCATGAGGTATAAACTCCTTCATGAGGTTGATGGAGTACAAATTCCCCAACAAGATTGATGGAGTACAAAACCCCCAACAAGGTTTATAGGTACAAACCCCCAACAAGGTTGCATGGGCCTGCCACCTCCCGAGCGAGGCGATCGAGGTACAAACCCCTCAACAAGATTACTTGGGCCTACGACCTCTCGGATGAGGCTTGGTCATCCCCAACACTATTGAGATAATATTATATATATACACTCCTTTCATCATTTTGTACCTACATTCCTTTCATCATCATATACATGCATTCCTTTCATCATCCTATACATACATTCCTTTCATCATCATATACATACATTCATCTCATAAGAAATGCATTGGACCTTCATTCTTCAAGAAATCATAATCGGACATTTTATCAACACTTGGCGGGTGTGTAGTGCTAGTGTAAAACCATGCAATTCAAGAGTGAAATCATGCTAGAAAATCCAATGTAAAACCATCAATAGATACTTAGTAACACCCTCAATCAATATACATCAAAACCTTTCATCAAATCTCACAATAGATCTTAGATTCATAGCGCAAAACATAGCAAAACAGTCACAATTGCATAAACCCCAACATAGTGTGCAGTGAATTTATAATAAATAAGACCAAAGAGTAAATCAACTTTAAATCATGCAATTTAGAGTAAAAGGGAGCTTAGGTATCATGGGTGAAAGGAACCCATGAAAGAAACTCACATACCTTAGGTTTGGAGAATAGCTTGATGAAGATTGGAGATGGAGACTTGAAGCTTGAGAGGAAATCCTTATATCCCGATGAGTTTTGAGACTTGAATTTAGGAGATAAAATATTGTCTAAGTGTTTGGGAGAGTATTTAGGAATGCCTTGGATGATATCAGGGTGACATAAGGCTAAGTATAGGTATTTTCATGAATGGGAAGGCTTAGGCCCAAGATCCAAAAGTCTTGGACTGAACTGAAAAATTGGACAGCAAAACACACTGGGGCGCGTCACGCCCCAAACGTGGGTTAACACTGTTTTCGTCAAACTTTGAAATTTCAAAATTCGCTACAGTTGCTCTAAAATTGGGGTTAGACTCATTTCCCACTCAATTTGACCCCTGATCAAGAATATGAAGTTGGATTTTCAAAATAACCAATGAATTTTGAGATATATGAAAAATATGATTCTGGGCATTTTCGAGGCACATTTTCGGGCACTTTTCGGGATCATTTCAATATCTCCTCCTTGGGAACATTCGTCCCCAGATGTCAAGGAAACAGACAAGAGAAGAGTAACCATAAAGAGGTCAGCCCCAACAAGAATGCAACAATACACTTTAAAACACCATTTTCAAAATCTCAACATAAGTGGAAAATCACCATGAACCTTTTCAATGTAAACATGAATGCATGCAAATGACTTAGAGGCTGGAACATGAAAATGAAATCACAAATGGTAGTTTGACATTTTATCTTAAGCTTGAATAGAATGAAAGTGGTATGGATATCGCTTTTCCATGCCCGCTCCGGCTCCCCAAAATACACTCTAGACTTGCCGATCCTTCCCATAGGGCTTGACGAACACTACGTCCTCATCAATCAACTCCTTCAACCCTTCCCTCCTTTACCTCCACCGGGACTTCTTCCTAAGTCAACTCATCCTCCAGAATGTACATTACCTCAAGAGTCTTACAACACTAGAATCACCAACACACCTCCTCAATCCTAGAAACATGAAGAATTGGACGATCCACATCCTTGTCGCAAGGCACTTCCCATTTAAATGCAACCACACTAATGTTCCTCGACCCCCTATGAAGACTCTCAACCATGAACTCAATTCCCTCTTTACTGGGGAAAACCACACTTCTTATGAGTGAAACCTTCAAACAGCCCCAATCACCAACTTTAAATTCAAGATCCTTTTCCCCTCTCATCGGCATAGGACTTTTGACGACTTTGAGCCGTCTTCAACCCTTCCCTAATCATCCTAACCTTCTCAAGAGCCTCCATGACCAGATCTAGTCCCAATGTAGCCACCTCTCCAACTTCAAACCACCCAACCGGTGATCTACAATGTCTACCATAAAAAGCCTTAAAAGGAGTCATACCGATGCTAGAATAATAGCTAGTGTTGTAGGCAAACTTAGTCAACGGAAGATGATCATACCTACCATAAAGTCCATATTAATCTCTTCCTACTTCCAAGGAGGAACCTCTATGTCTAGGGTTAGGCCACTCGACCTTTGATGTTCGGCTTTGACTTGTTGGCAACTATGGCAATCGGACACAAAATTTTGCAATGCCTTTCTTCATGCCTCCCCACCAATATACATCCCTCGAGTCTCTATACATTTGGTAGAAATGGGGTGAATATAATAAGAAGAATTATCGCCCTCATCGACAATCCTTTCTCTCAAGCCATCAATACAAGGCACACACAACCTACCTTGGTACCTAAGGGCACCATCTCCCCCTTGGGAGAAAACCTCCACCTTGCCCTCTTTCACCAAGGCCTTCAATTCTAACAAGGAGGGGTCAAGATCTTGCTTTGCTCTTACCACATCAATCAATGAAGATTTAGAAACATCAACAACAATAACACCACTAATTGCCCACCTCTTCTAACCTAACCCCCAACCTAGCCAACCGATGCACCTCCCTAGCTACCTCTTTATTGCCACCATCAACATATGCTAGGCTACCCATAGCCACCCTACTTAGAGCACTGATCACAACCTTAGCCTTATAGGGGAAACGATGCACACTCATATCATAGTCCTCAAGAAGTTCTAACCAACTTCTTGTTACCCTCGAATCATGCCTATCATATTTAGCAAACAACACTTCATCCCCCAAGACTTGCAATACTACCCCAAATGGTTCACAAGCTCTACATAATTCAATGCTCCACTACTGGAGATCACCACAAACATGCCAAGGTAGGGTTTTAAGACCCTATTCATGAAATCCACAAACCTAGCTGGTGCATAAGTCAACCAAACAACTCCAACAATACTCAAAATGCTCACTACTAATCCGAAAGGACACTTAGGGATGTCACCTATCCTCATCCTCACTTGGGGAACAAAACTCGAACCACAAATCAACCTTAGAGAAGTGACTAGCCCATTGTAGTTTACCAAATAAATCGTCCACCCTAGCCATCATATTACAACCTTACGGCTTCTACACTCATTAGAAGCATGCTATGCAAGTACCCAAACCACCTCAAGACCTTCATCCCGAACCAATTCTTCAAAGCATCACAATTTTCAACAATCCCCTTCCAATCCTCCCAGTAGAGCCAAGATAGGAGCGGACACAAGCTTAACCTTCAAGGTTTTTAGGAACTCTATTCACACTCATCGGCTCACTCAAATGAGCCTTACTCGGGGTCAACTTAACCATATGAGAAGCAATAGAAAGAACCAACTCACAACCTTCGGTAATAGCCCGCTAAGCCCAAGAAGCTCCTAATATGCAATAGGTTTAAAGGTCTAGGCCATTCTCTAATCACTTTCGTCTTACTAGGCTCCACCCTAACACCATCACCCGACATCACAAGACCTAGGAAGGCAAGCTCTTGCAACAAAACTCACATCCCTCCTTCTTAGCATACAAGTTCCTCCCCTAAACCTTGTAGTACTACTCTCAAATGGCTCACATGCACCCCCCTCACTTCCGAAGGCAAATCAACCTATCATCACCCAAGCCATCATAAACATAATAAGGTAGGGTCTAATATTCATGAGACTTATAGACATAATCGGTGCACTAGCCAAACCAAAAGATACTTCCCCAAATCCTCATTATCGGAAAGGACATTCAAGAGTTTATCTACCACCCAAAATAATTTGAATAGAAATAACTTATGTTCAACACCCCTAACCCCCACAAGACAAAGAATGCAACCCTTAGAGATCAAGCATACATACCATAGTACAAGAAATAGACCTACCTCTTTGCAACCACTTTACAAGCCCCCACTTAAAGACGGATTTAATAGGGAACCGAAATTTAACTCTACGGGCCCTACATTTAATTAGGACACAACACCAACGCAACTAACCCATCCCAAGCATAGCATCAAAATCCACCACACTAAACCCGACAAGTCACAAAGCAAGACCCAATGCAATATAAACACGGAACAACACCTATGAACCTTCAAACAACAATAGGCTCACCAATGAGATAGACACCAAAGAGAGTTTGAAACACACATGAAACTCACTAGCAACCAAAAGAATAATGAAAGAGATAGTGGCACCTGGGGCCATCAACGCAAACACATCAAAGCCAATGGAAATTTCAACATACAAATAGCAACATCGAGCACCTCATTTCCTTCTTGAGCCACTTGATCAACATGACCACCTTGATCTAAAGGTCGACCACCCTTACACCTCCTTCGAGCACATGGACAATCAACTAGCATGTCACCCACTTCACCACATCCAAAACAAGCACTAGAATGCCTCCGTCACGGGCCACCATGGTTCTTCCTACACATAGGGCACTTGGGATTAGTCATTCGACCATCACCTCCTTTACCCTTATTGCGTTTATGAGGGCAATCCATTATCTTATGAACCTCCTCTCCACAACCATTACAAGCATTGGTACCCCTCAAGCATGGGCTATCATGGCCTCTACCACATCTTGGGCACCTAGCATAAGGCACCGTACCGCCACCACCTCTACATTTGTGACTTTGGAACTTCCTTTCACCAATGGCCCTCTTGGCCTCCTTACCTCTCCTCTTACCGTTTGAAGTCTCGGGAATAATTGCTTGTTGTTCGAGGTGAGTCTCCAATTTTATCGATGCTTTGGCCAATACCCAAACAGCGTTGCGGACATCTACATTAGTCATATCACCATCCTGAGTAGATTGAGACATATCCTGTAATGTAACGATTAGGATTAGTGATAAGCCTAGGGGACCTAACTTTATCGCACGACATAGATCACGAAGAAGTGAAACATTTCCTAGAATGACTCATAGCTTCCCATTCATAGTCATGGCACACTTCACAACCATGAATAGGAATCTAATCGATGTGGTGTGTTGGACTCTGAGGATCTAACAATCTAGTGCTTTCATACCAAGTTTGTCATGACCCAGGCCTAGGGCATAGACGTGACACAGCGCAAGGGGAACCCAAAGGGACCCTAAGCAAGCCTCTTAGTGCATCATTACACATTCTTGGTCGCGAAAACAATAAAATAACAACATAGAGGTAGAAATAGGGATAACCAGGGCTAAGGGACATCATTCATATCATAACAACAAGAGTTAAAAGAGATTCAAAGCTCATAGCATAATATCGTGTCCAACAGCACCTCTAAACATTAGATACTTAGCGGGGGCCAAGACAAGCAACCGAGCACACCCTCATAATAATGGCAATAGGTAATCCAATCATACAAGACATAATCTAAACATAAGCTTGAGAGAATGTAGATATTATTCCCAGACTTGAGGACTCACTATAAGCTAACTTAAACAATCCGTCTAGCAAAGGAGAATCAATAGGAGCTCTGATTCCTATATGGTGATATCATATAGCCATAGAGTATATGTTAGTATGTTTGAATGTACAAAGTATGTAGGATGCAATGCAACAAGAGAGAGGCATCATAGGCAAAATGCATAATCTTAAGCAATGAATAGCATACTAATAATATGACATGTATGAGTGATACTTGAAGTAAAACCATGCTTATACAGAACATAATACGAGTGTAAAGAGTGACTATAATAGTGCAATCCAAGGCCTGCCACCTCCTTGAGAGGCGCATGAGTTACAAACCCCTTCATGAGGTTGGTGGAGTACAAAACATCCAACAAGGTTGATGGGTACAAACCCCTAACAAGGTTGCATGGGCCTTCCACCTCCCGAATGAGACGATCAAGGTACAAATCCCACAATAAGGTTACTCGGTCCTACAACCTCCCGGATGAGGCTTGGTCATCCCCAACACTACTAAGATAATATTATATATATACACTCCTATTTCATCATCATATACATAAATTCCTTTCATCATCCTACACATACATTCCTTTTATCATCAGACACATACATTTATTTTATCATCATAAAGCCATTCATCTCATAAGATATGCATTGGACCTTCAATTCCTCAAGAACTCATAACCGAACATTTTATCAAATACTTGGCGGGTGTGTACTGCTAGTGTAAAACCATGTAGTTCAAGAGTGAAATCATACTAGAAAACCCAATGTAAAACCATCAATAGATACTGGTAACACTCTCAACCAATATACATCAAAACCCTTCATTAAATCTCACGATAGATCTTAGATTCATAGCCCAAAACATAGCAAAACAGTCACAATTTCATAAACCCCAACATAGTGTGCAGTGACTTTCATAATAAATAAGACCTAAGAGTAAATTAACTTTAAATCATGCAATTTAGAGTAAAAGGGAGCTTGGGTATCATGGGTCAAAGGAACCCATGAAAGAAACACACATACCATAGCTTTGGAGAATAGCTTGATGAAGATTGGAGATGGTGACTTGAAGCTGCGAGGAAATCCTTAGATCCGAATGAGTTTTGAGACTTGAATTTAGGAGATGAAATATCGTCTAAGTGTTTGGGAGAGTATTTAATGTCTTGGGTGATATGAGGGTGAACAATGCTGAGAATAGGTATTTTCATGCATAGAAAGGCTTAGGCCCAAGACCCAAAAGTCTTGGACCAAACAGAAAAATTGGACAACAAAATACACTGTGGTGAGTCGCCCCCAAAACGCGGATCAACACTGTTTTCGTCAAACTTTGAAATTTCAAAATTCTCTACGGTTGCTCTAAAATCAGGGCTAGACCCATTTTCCACTTAATTTTACCCCCTGATCAAGAATATGAAGTTAGATTTTTGAAATAACACACGAATTTTGACATATATGAAAATTACTATTCTGGACATTTCCGAGACACATTCTTCGGGCACTTTTTGGGGTCGTTTCAATTTGGTTAATTCTTGGAGAGGTTTTTATGAGGGTTTTGAGTGATATAGAATTGAAAAATGTCTAAGTATGGGTGATTTGACATTTTAGTGGGCATGCGGCTATGACCCCAATGCCCTTGGGCCCATCAGAAAAACTAAGGAAATTTTTGTACTGGTCCGTGTCTGGTCCGCGACGCGAACCTAACGCGAAGGAAGAAAATGTACTGCTCCGCGCCATGCTCTATGAAAATCGTAAATTAGCAAAAATTATTTTTCGCTACGGGTCCTCTAAAATCCAAATTATACCCATTTCCACTCAAATTCGCCCGCAATCGAGAATATAGTGTTAGATTTTCGATATCACGCACGTATTTTAAGATATATGAAAATTGTAATTTTGGCCATTTCTGAAGCACATTTTGGGGCGTTTCAGAATCTAGCAAAGATTCTATGAAAATCATGCACTACACTCTTTGGGAGAACGATAATAGATAATTGATAGATGGGATACTCTGCAACACACTATTAATTAAGACAACCTTACTACCAAAAGACAACAATTTTCCTTTCCAAACCTATAGCTGGCAAGAGGAACCTCCTCTGCCAAACGTATACCATCTGCGGTAAACTCCTTATTAGTTGTCCTAGTTAACCTCCTGTTAGTGGGATGTCAGCGAGTAACATTGTTATTTGATGAGTAATTTCTATCCCTATCCACCCCTTTATTTTCTGACCTCCTCAAATCAGGATGCAGAACTCTACAATTATCTTTATTATGACCTTGTAGTTTACATTTCCTACAATATTTTGGCAGGACATCATATTCAACTCGTATCTTCACTACACATGTAGTAACCTCCTCTTTATTCATAATATCGATCTCCACAAATTCTGGCAATTCACCCAATAGATTTAATTGTACTTTGACTCTAGCACAACTAGGCCTTGTTTTGTTTACCGTAGCTGTATCCAAATGAATTAGTTTTCCTATCCCTGCTGCTAGAGAGAAAATTGCTTCTTTCCCAAAGAACGTAGGAAGTAGGTCTGGAAATGAAATCCATGCAATCGCCTGAGATGTTTCTGCTTCTATTGTGAATTTCTCATCGTAGATTAAAGTTCTCATTGGGTAGTAGACCCCATTTTTATCCATAATTTGATGAGAAGGCTTAGACATCAAAGTTAAAAAATCCTTGAATAGTCAAATCTTATATCGTAGTAAGCCAATTTGACATTCTCCTTTTACATTGCATTGTTTTGGTAATATTTTCCTCAATTCATCTAGACCAGGCCACCCATAAGTGAACTTACCAATCAAAGCATATTGGAGATTTTCCGCAATATTCATGCTCTGAATTTCATCTTCTGTCCATGATACACGGGGAATACCATTATTCGATGTTGTTTTCTTAACAGAGAGAGATTGTTTTTGACAATTACCAACACTAGTCACAGGCTTTATGAAATCAGCATATGACTTCCTCTTGTTCTTTTCTTCTAATGATTCATTAGGCAAGCTGCTAGGTGAGTTACAAAGCGATGGAAAGTGTTCCTTTTCAATAGAGAAAATTTGACCAACCCCAGTGGGTGGCCGACGGCTAGCTCCGACGTCAATAAGTAGATCAAACTAAGGTTTTAGGAGAGAAAAGAGAGAAATTTCTTTAATTCTTCAACCTTGATTTGAGTCCATGTACTTGAGTCAGTTGTATTTTATGTAATCATCTATCTATACTATATCCCTTAGAAATTTTAATTGACCATACTGCTCTTCAGTAAAATACTCTGTTTTAGACAAAATCGTCTTTTCACTATTTATTTTTTAATTTTTTTATTTTATCTTTTTATTTATTTGGTTTCAAGATTCACTTTTAAATTAGAATTTCTTATTTATAAATTATTCATGATTTAGGAGTATCTTATATAAATATTTGTCTAGGCTATGAAGTAAAAATGAAAAATATTATTATTATTCTAATATTTAAGACTTTGAAATTACCTAAAATTTTGATTATCAAACATTTTGTTAATAAAAGTATGTAATATAGCAAATTTTAAAAAGAAAAAGAGTAATTAAAATTACGTTGAAACATAAAACTACTTCTTTTATATTTAAGAGTCTTTTTTTAAATTTTAATTTTAATTGATTATTTATTTAACTCCTAATATTCAACTCCAAAATATTACTTTGTATATTCATAAACTAGTAACATATCCCTATATTTTAAGTAATTGAATTGACTTTCTCATCTTTGCTTGTTCATAATTGATTAAACTATCGTATCAAATTAATGACATTTATTTAATTTTGTTTACATGAATATTGTATTTATTTAATGGTAAGTACTTTTTTATATAATTTTTAGATTGATATGACACATACATGCAAAACGCATACAATAAATTAATCTCTAAAAAATTTGGTTGACTTCTGAAATTCTATCTATGCTACATAAATGGGGATAAATAGAGTATTACATATTATTCAAAGTTATGTATAAAGAATTATAAATTAAATAATTAATAATTTAAAATATTTTAAAAGACATATAAAAAGTTTGACTAATTCTCAAAATCTATTAGTGCCACATACGTTTTAAAAAAAAAGTAACATATGGTATTTAAAAATTGCATAAAAGTATTATGAATCACAATAATTAATAATTTAAAATATTTAAAAGACATATCAAATATTCGTTTGACTCTCAAAAATTTTTCATTGTTGCATAAGTTGAGCAGATGAAGTAATATATATTATTTAAAATGATGTAAAAAATAATATAAAATCCAATAATTAACAACCTACAAATATAAAGGATATAAAAATATTTGGTTGACTCTTGAAATTCTATCATTTGTACATAAATTGAGAGAAGGAGTAACATATATTATTTTATAAATTACATAAAAAGTAATATAAATGGCAATAATTAACAATTTAAAAATTTAAAAGTCATAAAAATTTAGCTGTCTCTCAAAATTTAAAAGATATTTTCATATAAATTGGGATAGAGGGGGTAACATAAATTATCTTAAAGATTACGTGAAAAGTACTATAAATGTCACGACCCGACCCCGGAGCCGTGACTAGTGCCGATTAGGCACTATTGCCGGTACAAAAGCCCAGACTACTACTTAATGAATTTACAGAAAATTCGGCAGAGTTTCCTTTGTTTTACTGACTAGC
>JAPFFP010043063.1:0-13541 GCA_026153255.1 Solanum medicagineum
ACCCTACTCAAAGAATCCGCCACAACATTTGCCTTACCTGGATGATAATGCACACTCATATCATAGTCTTTAAGAAGTTCAAACCATCTTCTTTGCCTCAAGTTGAGATCTTTCTGAGTAAGGCTCTTATGATCGGTGAATATATCCACATGCACCCCATACAAGTAGTGATGCTAAATCTTTAATGCAAACACAATGGCGACTAACTCTGGATCATGGGTAGGGTAGTTCCTTTCATGTATTGTCTAGAAGCATAAGCTATGACCTAACCATTTTGCATGAACACACAACCCAAACCATCCTGGGAAGCAACACAATACACCACAAATCCCTCAAGCCCATCTAGTAGTGACAATATAGGAGCGGACATAAGCTTTTATTTTAACGTTTGGAAGATCCTCTCACACTCATCAGTCCACACAAAGATAACCTTCTTTTGTGTCAATTTTGTAAAAGGGAAAACAATGGAGGAGAACCCATTTACAAACCTTTAATAATAACCCGCTAGGCCCAAGAAACTTCCTAATATCTGACGGGGTCAATGGTCTAGGTCAATTCCTAATCACATCATTTTTCTTAGGATCTACTTTTATACCATCCCCTGACACCACTTAACCAAAGAATGCAACCTCCTTCAACCAAAATTCACACTTTTTATATTTGGTATATAATTTCTCCTCCCTCAATCTTTGCAACACAACCTTCAAATGGCCTATGTGCTCCTCCCTACTATGTGAATAGATTAAAATATCATCAATGAAGACCACAACAAAGGAATCAAGATAGGGCTTGAAAACCCTATTCATTAGTTCCATGAAGATGGCAGGTGCATTGGTCAACCCAAATGACATCACAACAAACTCATAATGCCAATAACTAGTTGGAAAAGCCATTTTGGTAATATCGCATTCCCTTCCCCTCACTACGTGATAACCAGACCGAAGATCAATATTAGAGAAATAGCTAGCCCTATGCAAGTTGTCAAACAAATCATCAATTCTGGAAGAGGACATCTATTCTTTATAGTGACCTTATTGAGTTGCCGATAGTCAATGCACATCCTAAGGGACCCATCCTTCTTTTTCACAAACAACACTGGAGCACCCCAAGGTGATTGGCTAGCTCTAATAAATCCCTTCTCCAACAAATCTTTCAATTGTTCCTTTAACTCCTTCAACTCCACCGGTTCCATATGGTAAGGGGGAATATAAATGTGTTGAGTATCGGGAAGGAGGACTATACCAAAATCTATTTCCCTATATGGAGGAACACTAGGAAGGACATTTAGGAAGACATCAAGAAACTCATTTACAACTGGAACCGACTCTATGGGAACGACTTTAGACTCCACATCCCTACCCTCACAGGATGGTAAAGACATTGCTTAGAGATCAACTTACAGGCTTTAATGCAAGAGATGAACCTACCATTGACCACCACATGTTGACTTTCCATGTCAAGGATGGGTTCATTTGGAAATTAGAATTTGACCCTATGGGTTCTACAATCTATAGAAGCATAGTAGGCATGCAACCAATCGATCCCAAGAACCGACATCAAAATCAGCCATGTCTAATTCAACAAGATCTCAAGGCAACAACTTATGCAAAATAGAAATAGGACAACTTCTATAAACGATCCTAGCAACAATAGAGGCACCAATAGGAGTAGACACTTTATATGACTCATGCAACAACTCGAGGTCAACATGGAACTTTTGGGCAACAAAAGGGGAAACAAAGGAAAGAGGGCACCCAGGTCAATCAAAGCATATACATCAAAGTCAAAAATTTTCAACTTATCGGTAACGACATCAGGAACCTCACTAACCCCTTGCCTCCCATCTAAATCATAAAATAGATTAAGCCTTGGGGCACCACCATGAGGACTACCACTACCCAATGGAACTGCATTTGTACCCCGACCCTTGCCATGGTTTCATGGACAATCCACCTTTTTGTGACCAAGCTCCCCACAATCAAAGCATTTATTAGAACCCTTCAAACACTGGTCTCTATGACTCTTCCTACATGTAGGACACACATCAATGGAATCCACACCACCAACACCTTGAGGCCTAGGGAAGTCATTGGCACCCCCTATTAGTAACAAGAGAAGACCCTTGGCCTTGATGGGATCAGCCACCCCTTTGGAACTTACCCCCAATACGGGCCCTCTTGGCCTCATTCCCCCTTCGCTTCCTCAACTTCTCCTCATCCATTTTCTTGGTATATCACATCAACAAAGGCAAGTCCATGTAACTAATTAGCAAAGTGGACTGGCATTCTTCACTCACCAAGTCGAAAACCCCATCACAAACTTGTTCATCCTAAATCTAGGATTGACCACCAAATGAGGAGCTTACTTTGAAAGTTGATTAAACTTGACGGCATACTCCCTCACTCTCATAGCACCTTGTTTCAAGTTCATGAACTCTACCAACTTAGCTTCCCTAAGCTCAAGAGGGAAAACTTGATTAAGGAAAGCCAATTTGAACTCCTTCCAAAGCACCACATTACCAATTCTCTTCTCCCCCTTCCATTGATCATACCATATTTGGGCTACCCCCTTGAGTTGGTAAGCCGTCAACTCTGCCTTTTCATTCGGTCCAACACCCACAATATTCAAGATCTTGAAGTCATCATCAATGAACTCTTGTGGATCTTCTTTATCCACCTTTGACCCATAGAACACTGGAAGATTCATCCTCATGAAGTCCTTTACCCTAGCTCCGGGGGTAGTAGCATGAGGGCCTTAGACCCCTTGATTGATTTGATTGGCCACAACTTGGGCTAGCATAGTGAGGACATCCCAGAGCTCACCATTAGTAGGTTTCTCCTCAGAAGTTTGGGCCCTTCTTCCTCTAGTGTTTGTCATGATGTAGCATAGCAAAGAACAATCATTAGGGGAAAAACTCACTACAGCTCTATAGCATGAATTAGAACATGAAGAAAGGAAACATTTCCTTAAAAGCCTCAAAACCTCCTATTCATAGTCATGGCATGCTTCAAAACCATGAATAGGACTCTAATATACATGGTGTGTTGGACTCCAAAAATCTATCAACCTAGTGCTCTAATACCAAGTTTTTCACGACCCAAGCCTAGGGCCTACAGGTAACACAACGAATGGGAAACCCGAAGGAACCCCAAACAAGCCTCTTAACTTGTCATTACACATCACTGTTCATGGAAGCATATAAAAGACATAAGAATACGAATAGAGCAAAGGAGTTAAGGAGAAAGCTTGCATAACATCACAATCAAGAGACAAAGAGTTAAAGCTCATATCATAGATACATAACATGTCAAGCAAGCACCTCAAATACTTAAATAAGAGCGGGGGCCAAGAAAAATTAATTAGCCTCACCCTCATAGTCAAAATAGACAATAACAAAGAATGCCTCAATACATAATAAGAGCATCATAGGCTAAGGTCCCCGAAGTGGAGGAATCGCCAAATAGCTTGAGTAGTACTGAACTAGCCACGTGGAGGAGGAGGACGATAAACTTAGGCACTAATTCCTACATGTTGACATCATGTAGTCAAGAGTATGCATTAGTACGTTTGAATGTACTAAGTATGTAGGATGTAATGTAACATGAGATAGAGATCATAATCAAAATGCATAACAATATGGCATGTATGATCAATGCATATGTAAAATATGCTTAAGTAACTCATGCTTAAATAGGATATCATAAGTGTAGAAGAGACCAAGCTAGCTTTCCAAAGTACAAACCCCTTGGTAGGTTGGTGACGATGCCACCCCATCACCTAGGCGGTGAGGTACAAACCCCTCACTAGGTTGATGAGTACAAACCCCTATCTAGGTTGATGATGATGCCACCCTATCACCCTTATTATGAAATACAAATTCCTCACTAGGCTGATGAGTACGAACACCCATCTAGGTTACCCTGGCTCTTGGTCGCCCCGGATTGGGCATGGTTTAATGCAACACTTTATTTAGACTTCATCATATACATAAGATCATTTATTCATCATAATATTTTTCATATCATATCTCATGCGTTGGACCTTCAATTCCTCAAGAAACCACATCCCAACATTTTATTAAACACTTAGAGGGTGTGTAATGCTAGTATAAAACCATGAAATATAGAGATGAAGTCATGGAAGAAAATCCATTTTAAAATCATCAATCAATACCTTCCAATACCCTCATACAACATACATCAAAACCCCTTATCAAATCTTACAATGGATCCAATATTTATAGCTCAAAACATAGCAAAACTGTCACAAATTTACATAGTTCATAGACATGTTAATACTAGTAAACCCCATTGTAAAATCAATTTTAAATCATGTAAATTGAGTAAAAAAGTAGATTACGGCACCTTGGGTGGAAGAACCCCTTGGCTAAAACCTACATAGCTTAGCTTTCTAGAAGCTCTTGATGAAGAATTAAAATGGTGACTTGAAGCTTGAAGAAAATCCTTAATTCTGGATGAGGGTTTTAAAACTTTAATTTTGGAGTGAAAAATATGGTTGTGTGTTTGAGTGAGTATTGGGGAATGTTTAGGGTGATATAAGGGTGAAATATGGCTAAGTATCGGTAACAACACATTTGGGAACACTTAGGCCCAAGACCCAAAAGTCTTGGACCACATAGAAAAATAACTGCGCAAAAACTACACAGGTCTACGTCGCACATGAATTTTGAGATATCGCACACGAATTTTGTGCTTCGAAAAAATTGCCCCAAAAAATGCTTCAAAAATGTCCATAATTGTAAATTCCATATATCTCAAAATCCTTGCGTGATATCAAAAATCTGACTTTATATTCTAGATTAGGGGGCAAAATTTAGTGGGGGATGGATATAACCTAGATTGTTAGAGGCCCCGTAGAGAAAAATAATTTTCACAAAATTTTCTTATCCAGTGTGCATCCGCAACCTGACCACGATGTGGACTGGGTGTGGATCAGTGTAATTTTGTCTTTTGCCAACTAGATGCAGACTAGTTCAACTTTTTCTTTAGTTTTTCATTTTGGCCAAAGGGCATTGGGGTCATAGCCCCATGTCAACTTTTGCGTGAAAGCACATATATTTCGCCAATTTTCAACTCTATATCACTCAAAACCCTCTCTAAAACATCTCCAACACTTTATCAAAATTCCCATCCAAATAAAAGGATTTCAAGCTCCACTTTAGATCTCAAGAACTCAATTCAAGCTTCAAGTCTCCTTCAAGTGTATTTCAAGAAAAACCATGCCCAAGGTATGTGGGTTTCATCCATTAGGTCCTTTAACCAATGGAGTCCAATCTCCATTTTTATGAAAATTGCATGTTTTCAACTTGTATTATCTATGGTTATCTTCTATTATGGGTTATGTGTATAAACTATGCTGGGGTTTTATGTAATGTTTATTTGTTATACACGACTATCAATTTCAAGCTTGTACTATGAATGAGTTTTATCTATTGAGATTACGCATGTTTTGATATATGAAACTATGACCTATTATGAGATTTGATGATGAATTTCAAGATATTCTATATGAGGGTTTTACTATATGTTGGTTGGTCAATTTGCATTGACTATTCTCATATTATTAGGCTTTTGAATTGTATGATTTTGAAAAAGCATTATACACCCACCAAGTGATTGATAAAATGTCTTGACAAGGATTCTTAGAGTTATTGATTGTCTATTGCATGATTTATGAGTCAAGTGACTTTTTGATGATTTTGGGATTTCAAAAATGTGTTGAATTCATGAAAATGTCTATCATTTTGTAAATGCCAGATTAAGCCTTTTTTCAAACGTTTTACCTCTTGTGGACCTTTGATGTTAATGCAAGGGTAATGTTTGATGATGATCTATTCTTATGTTTTAAATATTAGAGGTCATAGATGTTTTAGAGCTACTCATGTCATGTTTCTATGTTTCTTACAAATTGCTAAAGTGTGATTAGTTCAATTATTCGTCGGATTAGGCTTAGCATCGATGGATTGGATGTGGCATAGACCATATTCATGGGTTCATATTCCTTTCCTCAAACTCTGTGCCAACATAGGAGTATACTTTACCCTTGCTTTACTAGTGGATCCAGTTAGTGCACTTCTTAATGAAATCCTTTCCAAAATGGTACATGTTCCCGTAAGGAGGGTTACTTCATATGAAATGGGTCATGTTCTTGTAAGGTGAAGTATGGTTTACCTTGGAACATAAACTAGCTCTTTACCGATGAGGGGTAATCATTGGGATTCCATGTTGTAGCTCACATGGTCGTATTCTTTGTCGGTTGAGGTCTCTTCCCACATATGTATTGAGTTCTATGCAAGTTGGATGATGTATAAACATGTTTTACTTCAAGCATTGTCATGCCTGGCATATTGAGATTACACTTATCTATTTCCTATTTCTATGCATTTTGACTATATTGACTTATGCCTTGTTGCGTTGCATCCTAAATGCTTAGTATATTCAAACATACTAATGCATACTTTATGCCTACATGATATCACTATGTAGGGACCGAAGCTCCTCTTGATTATCCTCCACGTGGCTAGTAAGGTTATTGGAAGATAAGCTTTGGTGAGTCCTCAAGTTCGAGGACACTATCTACTTTCTCTTGTTATCTCTACGACTTCTTTATGTTGAACACTTGACATTATGAGGGTGAGTCTGGAAAGTGTGTTGGCCGCCGCTCTATTTTAATCTTAGAGATGTTGTTCGAATATGATGATGTTATTATGCTATGAGCTTGACTCTTATGCTTTTGTTTTTATTCAAGACTTCCCTTACTCCCACTTCCCATTTTCTATGTCTTTTCTTGTTGTTTACTTTCCTTCCATGACCAAGGATGTGTGATTGATTAGCTAAGAGGCTTGTTTGGGTCCCTTCGGGTTCCCATTCGTCGTGTCATGTCTAGGCCCTAGGCTTGGGTCATGACGAACTTCGTATCAGATTACTAGGTTGCCAATTGTCCTTGGGATCTAACACAAAAGGTCGACTAGAGTCTTGTTCATAGTTGTGAAGCACGTCACAACTGAGTAAGAGGCTATGAGGCATTTTAGGAAATGTGTCCCTTCTTTATGATCTATATTGTGCAATAAAAATGAGTCCTCTAAGGCTTATTACTGATTCTTACCATTTACTCTTCGGAACATGTCTTAGGCTACTCAGAATGGTGACATTTCCAAATGCGGACATTCATAGTGCTTAATGGATTTTGGCCAAAGCTGTGACCACCCAACTCAACTAATTGGTGGGCACCCTTTAGAGCTCAAATGATAAGAGGGGTAGAAAAAGGTCAAGAGAGCCCGAGTTGAGGGTGCTTCATCTTCTACTAGACTACCAGTGCACAAGTCCCCAAAGAAAATGGCCCCTTTTGGCACTTGTTAATGGTGTGGCAAGAAACATCAAGGAAGGTGCTTGACGAGAATTGCCGATTGCTTCAAGTGTGGAGGTTTTGGGCATAAGATGAGGGGTTTCCTAGTGGCCTCAAAGGAAGAGAGAAGAAAGGCGCAATTTGAAGGGAGGCTCCCATATGCTAAACCTCATGGCAATGGTAGGATGACCCATCCTAGGTGCCAGAAATATGGGAGAAATCATAATTGCACATGTTTGAGGAACAGGGGTGCATGCTCTGGGTGTGGCAAGATAGGCCACAAGATTGATGATTGTCCATATGTTCAAAGGAAGGGTAACGGTGTTGGTGTTCAAGCTTTTCCTTCGTGCCGCAAGTATGGGAAGCACCATCCGTGGGATTGTTTGGCAAGTTTGGGTGCATGTTTTGTGTATGGTGCAAAGGAACACGAGTTCGAACATTATGCATGGGTTAGTAAGCACTATGAGGATGACCGTTGACGTGCACAACCATACCCCTCTGGGGGTTTAGTAGACTTGGCATGGTGCTTCACAGGTATATTGAAGGTTTTTGATTTTGATGTGTATGCACTGATAAACTCAGGTCATACTCTTACTTTTATTACTCCTTTTGTTGCCAAAAAGCTTCATATTATTCCCGAATTATTGTGTTAACCTTATGAAGTGTTGACCTCCGTTGGTGAGTCTATTGTTGCTAAATATGTCTATAGGAATTGCCCCGTATTCGTTATACATGAAATCTTGCCTTGTGATTTTGTTGAATTAGAAATGGTGGATTTTGATATCATTCTTGGGATGGATTGGTTGCATGTATATTATGCTGCTATTGATTGTAGAACCCATAGGGTCAAATACCAATTCCCTAATGAGCCCATCCTTAAGTGGAAAAGTTGTGAGATGGTGGTCAAGGGTAGATTCATTTCATGCCTTAAAGCCCAAAGGTTGATTTCAAAGGGTTGTCTTTATCATCTTGTGAGGATTAGGGATGTTGAGACCAAAGTCCTTCCCATTGAGACGGTTCCGGTGATTAATGACTTCCTTGATGTGTTTCCCAATGAGCTTCCGGTGTTTCTCCCGAAAGGAAAATAGATTTTGGTATAGACCTCCTTCCGATACTCAACCCATTTCTATTCCCTCGTACCGTATAGCCTCGGTGGAGTTGAAGGAGTTGAAGCAGCAATTGAGGAATTTGTTGGAAAAGGGTTTTATAGGGCTTAGTAAGTCACCTTGGGTTGCACCGGTGTTGCTTGTGAAGAAGAAGGATGGTACTCTTAGAGTATGCACTAATTACTGGCAAATTAATACAGTCACCCTAAAGAACAAGTACTCGCTACCAAGGATTGATGACCTTTTTGATCAACTTCAAAGGGCTAGTCACTTTTCTAAGATTGATCTTCGGTCTTGGCATGAACAAGTGAAAGTGAGGGAGCGTGACATTCCCAAGATGACTTTTCGGACTAGGTAAGGGAATTTTGAGTTTCTGGTTATGTCCTTTAGGTTGACTAATGCACCAGCTGTATTTATGGATCTTATGAACAGGATCTTCAAACCCTACATTGACTTGTGTGTGGTGGTGTATTTTATTGATGATATCTTGATTTATTCCCATAGTGAGGAGGAGCATGTGGATCACTTGAGGGTGGTGTTGCAAATCTTAAAGGAGGAGAGGTTATATGCAAAATATGAGAAACGTCAGTTTTGGTTGAAAGAGGTTACTATTCAAGGGCATGTGGTGTCGAGTGATGGCACTAAGGTGGATCCTAAGAAGACAGAAGTAATTAGAAATTGGCCTAGACCTTTGACTTCATTGGACATTAGAAGTTTCTTAGGTTTGGTGTGTTATCACTGGAGGGTTGTAAATGGTGTCTCTTCTATTTCTTCTCTTATGATTAATTTGACACAAAAGAAGCCAGATTTGTGTGGACCGATGAGTATGAAAAGATTTTCTAAACTTTGAAAGATAAAAGTCTATCTCCGCTCCTATATTGGCTCTACCGAAAGGGTTAGAAGGGGTTTGTGGTTATTGATGGTTCCAAATCTTCATTGATTGGAGGAGTTAAGTCAAAACAAAACCTTGATCACGCCTTGCTAGAGTTGAGGACCTTGGTGAAGAATGGTAGAGTGGAGGTTTTCTCCCAAGGGGGATATGGTACCTTAGGTACCAAGATAGACTATGTGTGCCTAATGTTATTTTTTTAACTGAAGGGAGTTAATTCTGAGAGACACTCATGATTCATCATATTCTATTCTTCCCGATTCCATGAGAATGGATAGAGACTATGGGAAGGTACCTTGTTGAGATTGGTGATATGGCTGTGATTGTACTGAATTTGGTTACAGGAGCTTTGGAGAAGGTGATGTTGATGTGGGAAAGGTTGAAGATGGCTCAAAGTAGGCAAAAGTCATATTCCAATGTGAGAAGGAGAGCTCTTGAGTTTAAGGTTAGTGATTGGGTTTACTTGAAAGTCTCACCATGAAGGGTGTGGTTTAGTTTGGCAAGAAAAGGAAATTAAGCCCAATGTTTGTGGGTCCTTATAGGGTGTTGAAGAGGATTGGTAAGGTAACCTATGAGTTGGAGTTGCCATTGATATATGTATGATTCACTCGGTCTTCCATGTGTCTATGCTGAAGAAGTGTATGGGTGACCCAATTGCTATTGTGCCTTTAGATGTTGTAGGTGTTGTAGAAAATAATTTGACCTATGAGGAGGTACCGATAGAGATTTTGGATAGACAAGTGAGGAGGTTGAGGAACAAATATGTAGCTTCCGTCAATGTTCTTTAGAGGAATCAACAAGTCGAAAGTGTCACTTGGGGAGCCGGAGCGGACATGAAGAAGCGATATTTGTACCTCTGTTATTCTATTCAAGCCTAAGATAGCAAATTAAGTCCTATCTATGATTTCAAGTGTTAAGTTTCAGCCCTTGTGTCATTTTGCATGCACTCATGTTGTTGTTGAGAAGTATATGATGATTTTTGACATTCATTTTGAGATTTTTCAAAACAATGTTTAAGTGCATTTGTCCCATTCATGTTGGGATGAAATCTTCACAATTACTTCTCTTATGTATGTTTCTTTAACATTTAGGGACCCCGAATGTTCCAAAGGGGGAGGTATAGAAACGCCCCAAAAATGTTCTTTGAAAATGCCCATAATCGTAATTTTCCTATATCTCAAAATCTGTATGTGATATCAAAAATCAAACTTCATATTCGCGATCAGGGGGCACAACTGAGTGGAAATGGGTATAACCTGGATTTTTTGAGGACTCGTATAAAAAAATAATTTTTGCAAAATTTAATTATCTAGTGTGCATCCGCGACTAGACTGTACTGGGAATGGATCAATGTAATTCTGCCATTCACGATGGGTTCCTGTTACAGACCAGACACGGACCAGTTCAACTTTTTCCTTAGTTTTTCATTTCGGCGAAGGGCATTCGGGACATAGCTCCATGCCCAATTATGCGTGAACACACCTCCACTTAGCCATTTTTCAACTCTATATCACTCAAAACCCTCTCTAAAACCTCTCCAACAATTTGTCAAAATTCTCATCAAAAACCAAGGATTTTAAGCGCACTTTGGATCTCAAGAATGCAATTCAAGCATCAAGTCTACTTCAAGTCTATTTCATCAAAACCCAAGTCTATGGTATGTGACTTTCATCCATTTGGTCCTTTCAGCTATGAAACCCAACCTCCATTTCTATGGGTATCCTCTATTATGAATTATAAGCATAAATTATATTGGAGTTTTATGAAATGTTTATTTATTATACATGACTATCTATTTCAAGCTTGTACTATGAATGTGTTTTGTCTATTGAGATTACGCATGCTTTGAGCTATGAAACTATGACCTATTATGAGATTAGATGATGATTTTCAAGGTATTCTATATGAGGGTTTTACTATATGTTGGTGGTTTGATTTGTATTGAGTTTTCTAATATTATTGCACTCTTGATATGCATGATTTTGAACAAGCATTATACACCCACCAAGTATTTGATAAAATGTCTTGACAAGAATACTTAGAGTTATTGATGATATATTGCATGATTTATGAATCAAGTAACTTTATGATGATTTTGGGCTTTAAAAAATGTATTGAATTCATGAAAATGTCTCTGATGTTGTAAATGCCGGATTAAGATCTTTTTCAAAGATTTTACCTCTTGTGGGCCCTTGATGTTAATGCAAGGGTAATGTTTGATGATGATCTATTCTTATGTTTTAAAGTTAGGCTCACCATTAGAGGTCAAAGATGTTTTAGAGCTACTCATTCATGTTGCCATGTTTCTTACAAATTGCTAAAGTGTGATTATTTCAATTATTCTGTGGGATTAGGCTTAGCACCGATGTATTGGATGTGGCATGGACCATTTTCATGGATTCATATTCCTTTCCTCAAACTATACGCCAACATTAGAGTGTACTTTACCCTTGCTTTACTAGTGGATCCATTTAGTGCACTTCTTAATGGAATCCTTTTCGAAATAGCTCATGTTATCGAAAGTAAGGTTACTTCATATGAAATGGGTCATGTTCTCGTAAGGTGAAGTATAGTTTACCTTTGCAAGTAGACAACCACTTTACCGATGAAGGGTAATTATGGAGATTACAAGTTGTACCTCACTTAGTCTTATTCTTTGTCGATTGAGGTCTCTTCCCACATATGTATTGAGTTCAAAGATAGTTGGATGATTTGAAAACATGTTTTACTTCAAGCATTGATCATGTATCCCATACTGAGATTATAGTTATATATTGCCTATTTCTATGCATTTTTACTATATTGGCTTGTGTCTTGTTGCATTGCACCCTACATACTTAGAACATTCAAATGTACTAACACATACTTTATGCTTACATGATATCACCATGTATGGACCGAAGCTCCTCTTGATAATTCTCCGCGTGGGATTATCCGAAGATAAGCATTGGTGAGTCCTCAAGATCGAGGACAATATCTACTTTGTCTTGCTATCTCTAAGACTTCTTTATGTTGAACATTTGACATTATGAGGGTGAGTCCGGAAAGAGTCTTGGCCCCTGCTCCATTGTAATCTTAGAGGTGTTGTTGGAATATTATGATGTTATTATGCTATGAGCTTGACTCTTATGCTTTGTTTATATTCAAAACATCCCTTAATCCCACTTCACATTTTATATATCTTTTGTTGTTGTTTTCTTTGCTTCCGTGACCAAGGATGTGTGATTGATATGCAAAGAAGCTTGTTTGGGTCCCTTTGGGTTCCCATTCGCTATGTCACGTCTTGTCACAACCCTCCAAAAAGTGCCTAAAATGTGTCTCGAAAGTGCACGGAATTGTAATTTCCATATATCTCAAAGTCATACACGATATCGAAAATCTGACTACATATTCTTGATCAGGGGATCAAATTGAGTGAGAAATGGGTCTAACCCCAATTTAATAGAAATCGATTAGCAATTTCAGTTTTTGTAATTTTTGATTTCCAAAATTGATCCACGACGGTACCACGACGTGCAGCCATCGCAGACCTGTGTAAAAAATCTTTCCTTTGTGACAGATTCGGGTCGCAGACTAGATGCAGACATGTGTATTTTGCTGCCAGTGATTTTTATCTCGGTCCAAGGCTTTTAGATCTTGGGCCTAAGTGTTCCCAAACTTGAAAATACATACAGTTAGCCATTTTACATCCTCACAACATTCTAAACATTCCCGAATACTCATTCAAACACTTAGCTAATATTTCACCTCCTAAATTCAAGTCTCAAAACCCTCCTCGAATCTAATGATTTCCTCTCAAGCTTTAGGTCTCCATCTCCAATCTTCATCAAGTTCATCTCCAAAGCTAAGGTATGTAGGTTTCTTTCATTGGTGAAAGAGCTCCCTTTTACTCTAAATTACATGATTTAAAGTTGATATACTCATGGGTCATATCTATTATGAAATTCACTGCACACTATGTTGGGGTGTATGAAAATGTGACTTTTTTGCTATGTTTAGGGCTATGAATCTATGATCTATTGTGAGATTTGATGAGTGGCTTAATGTATATTGCTTCATGGTGGTACCAATTATATTGATGGTTTTACATTGGGTTTTATAGTATGATTTCATTCTTGAATTGTATGGTTTTACACTAGCACTACACACCCTCTAAGTGTTCGATAAAATGTCCAGTTATG
>JAPFFP010043064.1:0-13540 GCA_026153255.1 Solanum medicagineum
AAACTATATAAATGTATGTAAACACTTTTGGCTTTTGAACTTATGACCTAGTGTTTTCTTGCTGGTTGTTAATTGGCTTAATATCTCGAACAAAGTTTGATATAAATGAATGTTTGCAAGTTTTTGTCCCAACCTGGAAGAGCTATACATCAGTAAGGTGCTTTGTACTCTCACCAACTTCCAAATGCCTGCTTCAGCAAACTTAGAACATTATACCTTACAAAATTGTGGAAAATTGAGAAACTTGATGTCTCTATCAGTGGCCAGAGGTCTTCTGAATCCCAAAAACTAGATATATAAGGTTATGAATCAATGGAAGAAGTGATGATAGAAGAGGAACAAGGAAAAGGATTCATCACCTTATTTCGCATGTTGGAACAGCTGATTCTTCAGGAGCTTCCTAAGCTGATGCATTTCTTTCTAAAGGAACATGCTCTTATATTTCCATCGCTCAGGAAAGTGGATATTAAATCTTGCCTTGTATAACAACCCCAAAAAGTGCCTGAAAATGTGCCTCGGAAGTGCCCGGATTCATAATTTTGATATATCTCAAAATCCGTGCGTGGTATTGAAAATCCGACTTCATATTCTTGTTCAGAGGGTCAGATTGAGTGGGCAATGGTTCTAACCCCGATTTTAGAGCAACCGTATCAAAATTCAAAATTCTCAAAAATGCAATTTCTAGTGTTGTTTCCGCGCCGCGATATGTTTTTCTATGCAGATTTTTGACTTCGGTGAAAGACTTGTAAGTCTTGGGCCTAAGTGTTCCCAAACGTGGAAATATATATACTTGGCCATTTTTCACCCTCATATCATTCTAAACATTTTCCAATACTCATTCAAACACTTAGCCAAATATTTTACTCCTAAACTCAAGTCTCAAAATCATTTCCAGATTCTTAAGGATTGCACAAGCTTCAAGTCTCCATCTTCAATCTTCATGAAGTTCCTCTCCAAAGCTAAGGTATGTGGGTTTTTTCATGGGTTGTAAGCTTCCTTTTACTTAAATTTGCATGATTTAAAGATGATTTACTCATGGGTCTTATTTATTATGAAAATCACTGCATATTATGTTGGTGTTTATGAAATTGTGACTGTTTTCCTATGTTTTGAGCTATAAAACCAAGGTCTATTGTAAGATTTGATGAAGGGTTTTGTTGTATATTGCTTGAGGGTGTTACCAAGTATATATTTAAGGTTTTACATTGAATTTTCTAGCATGATTTCACTCTTGAATTGCATGGTTTTAAACTAGCACTACACACCCTCTAAGTGTTTGATAAAATGTCCGATTATGGCTTCTTGAGGAATTGAGGGTCCTATGCATATCATATGAGTTGAATGACTATATGATGATGAAATGATGATGGGATGAATGTATCTATATGGTATTCTCTATGTAGTGTTGGAATGTGACCATGCCCTACTCGGGGGTTGCGCGCCGGGTAACCTTGTTGGGGGTTCGTATCCATCAACCTTGTTGGGGTTTGTACCCATCAACCTATCCGGGGATTTGTACTCCGGCACCACGGGTGGTAGGGTGCGATGATTCACCAACCTATCGGGGGGTTTGTACTTCGGCACCACGAGTGGTAGGGTTCGATGATCCACCAACCTATTGACAGGGTTTGTACCTCAATCATCAAGGGTAGTAGGGTGTGAAGATCCACCAATAGTTAATGGTCTCTTCTTACACATATATTATGTTCTATATAGGCATGTTTTACTTCAAGTATCATTCATACATGTCATATTGTTAGTATGCTATTCATTACTTATGATTATGCATTTTGCCTATGTTGCCTATCTCTTGTTACATCACATCGTACATACTTAGTACATTCAAACGTACTAACGCATACTCTATGCCTACATGATATCGCCATGTAGGAACCAGAGCACCGCTTGATCATCCTCCTCCTCCATGTGGCTAGTTCGATTGTCCTACAAGCTTGTTGGTGAGTCCTCCACTCTGGGGACATTGCTTATGAACTCTTGCTATGTATTAAGACTACCTTTCATTTGGTTATATATTGACTATGAGGGTGAGCCCGGTTACTTTATCTTGGGCCCCGCTCTTATCTATGTAGTAGAGGTGTTGTTGGACATGTTATATATATGTTATGAGTCTTGACTCTCTTGTTTCTTGATATTATGATAGGAAGGTTTATCCTTAGTCCCAATTCCCTGGTTTATGCTTATTTATCATTGTCATTTTAATTGCTTCCGTGACCAAAGATGTGTAATGCTACACTATGAGGCTTGTTTGGAGTTCCTTCGGGTTCCCCATTCGCCAATAATGTCTAGGCCCTAGGCTTGGGTCGTGACACCCTGAAATAAAGACGTTTGTCCAAGAGGGAATGTTTGTGAGTACACAGAGTCTTGAAATTGTTGAGGTGAAAGCAGATGATCTCAATAAAGCCATGTTCCATTCTAAGATTTGCTTATTATTACTTGAGTTTATTGTTCTTGTTTTACTTTTTTAGTGTGAAAATAAATAGAAAAAAGTAAGAACAAATTTAATACGTATTTTCCGAGCCTTCTAGGGCTGCCTAAGCTGAGGCTTTTCTTTCTGACGGAGCGTACTCTTGAAATTCCATCACTCAGGGTTATGGGGATCCATAGCTTCCCTGAAATGAAGTCGTTCATCAAAGAGGGAATATCTGTGAGTACACTGAATCTCAAAAGTGTGAACAAAGATGATGAGGTGAAAGTAGATGATCTCAATAAATGGATACACCAGAAGTTTACTTCTAAGGTTTGTCTTGTATAACTAATTAACTCTGATGCGCTTTTCCATCTTAATAGTAATATTTAGATACTAATTTACTTATGTCAATGGAAGCAACTTCCTTATACAATATGTTCAATTAAAAATCTGAAGCATCACTGTTCTCTGCTTTCCAGGAACAAAAAGCTAGTTAAAGCACTACTGGTGGCGACGAATCTGAAGCTATTGATGGCGATGACTCAAAAGAGTGAACCATGATTTTGGGATGATGGCAACAAAGTCGTACCTAGTCATGTCTATGAATCCAAAGCTAGCTAGGAAGGTAATACATATTCGATGAAATAGTCCAAGTTAGCTCAAATATCATCTAATACCTACACCGTTGTTTGTTGATTTTTGAAAGAAGCAGCATGAGCCTAGAGTAGTAGCCTATTACGTTTTGTTAGGCCCCAGGCAGATCTGTATTTATAATCCATGAACCCAACAATTTTTGCCAAGAGACTTTGTATTTATATCAGTAACTTTAATTAAAAATTCATTGAGGTGCAGAGGACGTTTAGAATCCCACACTAGTTAAGGAATGTTCTTTTCCGGGGACTGTCTCTCATTACATGTCTTTTTTGCAGGGACGTGGAAAGAACTGTTATGTATTCTGAAGGTCTTGGTCAAGAAGCATATCCCAAGGGTAAGCTCCGACTTATTTAAGCTTGATAATCTCAGATCTTTTGAAGGTAACCTAATCCAGTTCCTTTTCCTCTTCCAGGTTCTGTAGATATGGTAGCACCGGTCGCTGTACTCTGTTCCACGTCGAGCCTGAACTAGGAGAGCAGATGCGAGGCCCACTTTTTTGATGGGGAGATTTTTGAAAACTCCAATGGTATATATGTAGGTGTAGTTTTTGCACATATGTAGATAAGATCTGAAGTTGTACATGCACTCTCCTACCTCCTGTTTTTTGCCAACTGTGATTACTCCCCATACGGTCTGATAGGCCTAGTTTTAATGCATAGGGGATAAAGCTGCACCTTATCGCAATTAACTATTTTTTTGTATTGAATAGGGAGTTGCTAGAAGTTGTGAAACTGTGAACTCCCTCCCTGATCTAATGCTTGATTAGCTAATTTATCTACAAGTCGGTTTGCTTCTCTGTAAATATGATTTATGCTGGCACAATTTGCATTCATTAGTGACTGAATCTCTTCTATGTGCAACCGAACAGATTAGAAATTCTTTAACAATTTCAGTTTGTTTTCTGAAATTTGGACAAACGGAAGTTCAACTGAGAAAGAAGCACTCCATCAAGTACTCTCAATTGTTTTAACATTTGAAGATAGACAACAGATTCCATTAGACTGATCTATCATTTCCTTCAATATGTGAGTTCCAATTTGTTGGATTTTGTGTGAGATTAATTTGCACAAGATGCATAAACACAAGTGTCAATAGCAGAAACTAAACCACCATGAAACAACATTGTTTGAAGATATAGGATATGGGAAGCAAAATGTTCATTCCTCATGCAATTTTCTGTGACTGCTTTTGTGAAACCTTGACCTTGGTAGGCAGTGTAAGTGATGGCTCTTTGTCGAGCACAGCAGGAGCTTTGACCACGTGAATGCTCTGCTCGAGCTCCTTCATTGCTTCTCTCTGCTCCTTTGGTTTCTTTCCTTTCATCCTGTATGATATGATTTGCCAACTAATGTTATTAGCAAGAAAAGGCACATGATAATGGAAATTAGTGAAGCACAGTCTAAGGAACCTCTTTGTAATATGTCTCTCCTCCCTGTCGACTCTGATTTTATCAATTTTCTTGATGGCCTTCAAAGTGTTCTCAGTTACATTCCTGTCATTTCTCTCTGGCCTATTACACTTTCTCTCTAATTCAAATGTTGAGTCCTTCAAAAGAAAATTAGCAGCAGGAAAGAAATTTTCAATAAAATAAAGAAGAAAGCGCAGTAGATAAAATTTAGTCCAACAAAAAGCATATTAATTGTATTGACACGACATTGTGTACCTGAGTCATGTCCTTCCCGTGCAGCCATCTCTTTAGTCCATTTAACTTTACAAGGATTCCTCTTCATCTTAAAGTTCTTGTGGAATTTAGACCTACGAAACCGAAAGATCTGCACAAAGAGAAAACACAAAAAGCTTTTTCTTTACTTGACGAACAGCCAGAACAATTCATTTCCTTGCGAAGATTCAACCCCCCACCCCCACCCACCCCAGTCTTTTCATGATAACCGCACTAAACTGAAAAGAAAAGTAGAGGCATAGAAAAACATGTGGAAAAGAAGACCTCAAAACTACACCTTATCTGAATTGTGTCTCGATAACATGGTGTGCCATCAAAAAAGACAACCAGAAAGATCATAAATCAACGACTTATCCACTCAAGGATCAATTACACTTGAGCATTAGGTGAATGAGTTAAATTACCCCTATTATTGCATGTGACTCAATTAATCGTTGAACAGCTATTTAGTTTGCTTTGTGTCTCTATAACATGGGGTGTTTTCCATCCGAGCAACTCTGTCTTGTCAGTAAATAGTAAGTAATCTTTAAATAGTTATTCTGTTTGTCAGTTGAAGCAGTTTTTTTAGTTTTTGACTTCCTTTCCTTGTCATTAGATGATATATGATAAACTTTTGGATTAGTTTTAGAAGCTATATTGGATGTTCATCCCATATATAAAATACAAGGCCTTCAACGTGGAAAGGCTATTTATCTCTGGGGCTGGTAGCATGAGTGCTCTGTGCTCTCACCAACTTCCAACTGCCTACTTCAACAAACTTCTATCATTGAAATTAATGAAAATTGAGAAACTTGATGTCTCAATCAGTGGCCAGAGGTCTTCTAAATCTCCAGAAACTAAACATAGAAAATTGTGTGTCAATGGAAGAAGCAATCGCACAAGAGGAACAACAAGGAGAAAAAATCAAGACCAATTGAGCCCTTATTTTCCTTGTTGGTAGAGCTGAAGCTTCAGAGTCTGCCAAAGCTGTACTGAATTTTCATCCCTTACAAAACACAAGGCCCATTTGCAGATTTTTGGTCCCAACCTGGAAAAGCTATATATCAATGGGGCTAACTGCATTAATGGTCTGTGCTCTCACCAACTTTCAACCGCCTACTTCATCAAACTTGAAATATTGGATGTATGGGATTGTCCGAAATTAAGAAACTTAGTGTCTCCATCAGTGGCCAGAGTTGCTCTGAATCTCCGAACACTAACAATAGCAGGCTGTCGATCAATGGAAGAAGTGATCACAAAAGAGAAACAACAAGGAGAAGAAATCATGACCTTATTTTCCCTGTTGGAATATCTGCAGCTTCGCAGGTTGCCAAAGCTGGATCATTTCTTTCTCCAAGCTTGCTCTTGAATTTCCATTTCTCTGGTATGTATGGATTCATGGATGCCCTGAAATGAAGACGTTTGTTTGGTACGACCTCCATTGTTTGAACCAAACTTTAGCCACCCCTTTAAGTTGGTAGGCCGCTAACTCCGTCTTTTCCTCTGAATTGACCCTCATAATAGATAGCATTTGTACACCTTATCGATGAACTCTTGGGGATCCTCATCTGTCCTAGATCCATGGAACTCCGGTGGGTTCATTCTAGTGAAGTCCCTTACCCTAGAAGCCTGAGTGGGAGCATGAGGGGCTTGGACACCTTGGTGAATTTGGTTGGTCATAGCACGAGCCAACATTGTAATAGCATCCCGGAACTCATCTTGGGCCACTCCTCCATCTTAAGGAGCTTGAGGAGCAGGAGAAGTCGGTTGCTCCTCGGGTGTACATGCTCTCCTTAGTCTCCCTCTCGAAATTGGCATGATCTAGAAGAGCAAAGAGCATTCGTTAGGGAAAAGCCTTACACCTACATCTAAAGCACGATATAGACCATAAAGAAGTGAAACATTTACTAAAATGTCTCATAGCCTCCCATTCATAGTTGTGGCGCGCTTCACAACCATGAATAAAAATCTAATCAATGCGGTGTATTGCATTCCAAGGAACATTAACAACGTAGTACTCTGATACCAAGTTTTTCATGACCCAAGCCTAGGGCCTAGATGTGACACGGCGAATGGGGAACTCGAAGGAAGCCCAAACAAGCCTCTTAGCATATCAATCACACATCCTTGGTCCCGAAAGAAAAATAACAACAAGAAGAGATATAAATAAGGGAAAAGTGACTAAGGGAAGTCTTTGATAACCATAAAACACTCAAGTGTCAAGCCCATAGCATAAGTACTTCAATTGTTCCAACAACACCTCTAACATAGATTTGAAGCGGGGCCCAAGACACTTTCCGAGCTCACCCTCATAGTATCAAGTGTTTAACATAAAGAGATTTCACATAGTAAGAGTAGCATAACTAGTGTCCCCGGACTTGAGGACTCAGCAAAGCTTATCTTTTGAGATGGCAAAACTAGTCACGTGGAGGATGATCAAGAGGTGCTCCGGTTCCTACATTGTAACATCATGTAGGCATAGAGTATGTTAGTACATTTGAATGTACTAAGTATGTAGGAAGCAACGCAACAAATATAAGCCAATCTAGTCAAAATGCATAATCATAAGCAATGGATAAGTATAATATCAATATGGCATGCATGATCAATGCTTGAAGTAAAACATGCTTATAATCATGACACGTTGAAAAAGTTTTCATCCTTCAATATGTGTTTGGTAAGGAGGAAAATATGCTCCAAATATATATATGCCCAATGAATGATATTCCATGAAACAATTTTATCTCTATGAATGTGTGCCCAATGAATTATTGAATCCTTATTGATGCCAACCTCAACCCAACTTATAAAAGGAAGTATGTAAGTGAGAAAGAAAAAGTGAAAAAGATGGTCATTCTCTTTACTTTATGGATGAAAAAAGCGAGCTTGAAATTCTAAAATATTATGGGTCCCACGAAGAAGAAGATGCTAACACAAACAAATTTAGCAGAAACTCACATTTAGAAGGGAAGTCTTGGATTAACTTGTAAAGTTGTTGCTATGTGAGCATAATAAATTTAAAAATTTAAAAGATTTCTCCAAAAGTTAAAACTGCACTATTATTAAGTTTTCTAGCCTGGATCAGGATCTACCTTTAGGAATAATAAACTTTGCCTAATCCACAATGATCACGACGTCGTATGATTTGCATTTTCCTTTAAACAAGGGAGTTGAACTATAATGCAGCTTCCTCGACCATGTCACGCCGTGCTGCATGTTTTGATTGTTTCATCGTATTCCAACCTCCCTGCCATAACAAGAGAGATACTTATAATAGAGATTTCTGCTAATGTTAAAACCTGAGAGAGCATCCAAATCAAAAGTCAAAATCTGAATCTCAGTACTCAGAAAAGCAGAACACTGGCTTGCAGTAAATGAATACAGATTCGACCTCCGTATTTTACTTGGTAAAAGTATGAAAATGGCCACAGCAAAAGTATATTGCTAAAGTTAGCGCATGATAAATACCTCTCGACATGAAAATGTTTGATGCAGAAGTGTTAAAACTGACGCATCCCACACACAGTCTTTGTATTTTCAACACAACAACATACCTAGTGGAATCCACAAGTAGGGTCCGGAGAGGGTAGAGTGTACCCAGACCTTGTCACTAGATCATATACATATTGAGAGGCTATTTTCGCAACAAATGGGTCTATGGAGGGTAGAGTGTACGCAGACCTTGTCATTAATTCATACATATTGAGAGGCCATTTTCGCAATAACCCCGGCTAGAGTGCAGTAAATCCAAGTACAAAGTATTGAGACTTACAATCAATATGATAAAGGACTTATCTACTTATCTCTTGCTAGCAAAATGAAGAAATAAAGAATGTTACATATCTCGGAGAAAAGAAATAGAAAACCAACAAAACATCTTAATTTAAGGGTGCTCAAAATTTAACGTACATATATTTATTAAAGAAAATCTACATTTGCAGTAAAAAAAATTCTACACACGCTATAATTTTCCAACAAAGGAGGTTTATCTGACCAATCTTCATTAAACTTATTACTATTACCTATTCCAAACAACATTGACTACTAAAAGAAGTACGGTGATTGGTCTGGACAACTTAATCCGCCTGCTAGAGTGACCATTTTCTTGTTCATCTGCAATTGGACTTTGGATGAGCTACTTGTCAGCAAACGGAAGATGTGGTTATATTCAGTGAAAAAATAAACTGAATGAACCATTGCGGATCCAAGTTCTTTCATGAATATCTGTCTCTCTCTCTCGCGGGCCAAGAGTTTACAAACAGAGGAAACATGAAAACCTTGTAATCAAAATATAGATGCTAATAAGACATTCCTAATCCAAAACGATCAGGACTTGTCTAATCATGAATTAGTGCATTTCATCTTTGATCCACCTGTTTTGGCAAAGTTGTCTTTCCATTCCTCTGCAATTTGTTTCTTGGGCCAGCTACTTTCAGGAACTGGAAAATGTGACTATATTTCGAAATGAAGTTTATAAAGAATGAATTCTTACATGCCCAAAGTGTAAATAGATGATGGTATTTCCTCTTAGCCCAGACCAGCTCATCCTGATCTCTAACTCTGGCTTCATTCTTCCGAGGATTTCTGGAAATTCCTCTAAACTATGGCAATTATTTGGAAATGCTCCTATACAGAACACAAAAAGAATGAGAATTAGGATGCTGCATCTATCATATTTGTGCATTTGTAGTCTGTCATATTACATCTCACGTAGATACGAGTTTAAACTCAAAAAGGAAAAATCACATTCCTATGTATGATTTTCACAGTTAGAGCTGGATAAAAATTCACCCAATGTGTTTTATCTTCCTAGCTCAAAAAGGAAAAGTTGTCGTACTTCACGAAACACCCTTGTAATTGTAGAGCTCCACCACATGTTTGCGGGAACAATTCAGTGATTTGACTCACCGAGCGTGCCAGACATGTGGCGCAATCCGGCATGGATAAATCGCCTCAGCATTGATATACACCATTGATCATGTCTTGTTGGGTGGACCCTACTATGCTATATTTATTGTACGATGATTAAGTTGCTGAGTTGACTAAGGAAGTGAGTAGCGAGTTGAGGTTCGACTCATAAGGCAAGCCAGACAAATATTTTATTTGTGAACACCCACCATAAATAAAACTGTCAACGGATGAATCAGAGAAAACTAAAGGGAAGAAGAAAGAAAAGAAAATATACATGAATATGAGAAGAAAATAGAGAATTTAGCCATTTTCTTGAGCAAAATTGAGAGCCCTCTATAGTAGCTATGAATTTGAGAAAGTTTGAGATATGGTTGTTTCAAAGAGTATTTAAGGAAAAAAGTTGTCTTTTTTCTTTTTATATTATGGTTTTCTTTATGAACATATGGCATGCCAAAAGTTTTAAGGGGAGGAAATGGAAATAGCAAAAAGTTATGGGCCAGAATAAACCATACTTTTAAATTGGTACGTAGGCTATTTTATTAAACTAGGTCTACCGCACGTGCGTTGCACGTGGATATCTAGTCTCATATTACTGAAAAATAGTATTTATACTATATTTCATCAAGCTATTGAATATGCAATAACTGTATAATTTAAGTACGAGTTCTCAAAAATCTTTAGCTCACTTTCACCTTATTAGTAACAGCTCAATTAAATTAATAGATAAAAACTATCGATGGTGATTTAGAATATTTTGATCCATCAATTGCCTAATTGTGGCCAATGTGTAGCCACACTTTTAGGATGATTTCATTATGATCAAGGTGGAAATAGTAAATGGGTGAAAGCATTTGTTCAATCAGTTGGTTTCTCAATCTTGATTCTTCTGTTCTTTTCTTTCATATCTTCCAATTTCTCCATCGCGTGAAAGGTCATCAAGAACTTCCCCTTTTCACCTGTGTCAGCAAGACTCAGAGATAGTGAGTCGTAATTCCAGCGAAGGACCTCTCACCTTGTTTATAGGCTTGTTTCACTCTTTTGAGACCCAACTTTGCTTACAATTCAAGAACCAAATAGCATGTCTTCTTGAAGTCCTTCAAGTGCTTTGTCAACATAAATCTTTAATCTTTTATCAGTGCTAACTGGATGTAATAACTATTTAGATGTTGGATAAATAGTAATTAGTTTGTAAGTGCACAGGTCAATAATCTGATTTACAAATGTGTGTGTCGTGTGTGGCTTGTAATCTTACACCATAAAGACTATGCTCTTCAATGAGCTCACCATTATAGTCATTCTGATAGTGCATAGCTGATAGGGCTTGAAAATTAGTAACTGCGAGAAACTGTGAAGCTTGTGAACACCAGATTGAGGATCAAGACTGCATCGATTGTCTATAGAACTGCACATGAAACATATTTTACACGACTCTCAGGATCCAAGTTCCAGCAGAATTGTTCAAACTGTCGAGCATATTTAGCAGCGAAGACTCCTCAAAATGCTTCTTTGCTCGTCAAGCACAACTAGTGGTTCCGCATAAGACACTTCCAAATATATGGGATGGTACTCCAATCCTTTCCATTGTGCGATCAGACCAAATTAGGGCCGCCTATATTCACTGCTTATAATTTCTAGTATTATAGCTTCTGGTGCTGCAGAAACAGTGTGTGTTAGACCGGCTCCATGAGCACCAGCAATGACAGAAGCATCTTGAACTGCTCGAACTTGCTCTTTCATGGACCTATGGGCAAATAATCCATCAATCACATTTAATTTGCACTCTGTGTGGTTCCTTATACTTGTTGCTCATTGCTAAGCCTAGACTGTACCTTTCTGCCGTGACGTGGGTGAGCTAAATAACCTTCACGTCCAACAAAGAGGACATTAGGGCCAGTGACTATCCTTGGGATGTTTTGTCTATCCAGAGGAAAGCCAAAGGCTGCTCTGATCATCTCTCCAAACTCGGACAACCGTGCAGTTTTACTATAATCGGGATTTTGCCACAAATCATGGGCAGAAGCTCCATTACAATATATATTTCTGAAAGTCCCTTAAACATGGCAGTTTCATATCTGAACGGTGAGAGGATAGCATGGCGGAAACAAACTGGACCACTAACAGTAAGGTTGATTTGGAAGAATGAAAGGGAACTGACTTTAGTAGTTAGGTTGTTCTGCTTTTATGATAGGTCTTTGATGATTTGACGGGGAGAAATTCTATGGTGGTAGCATAACCAAGGTTCTTAGAGAACTGAAGCCGAAAATATTGTTTCCCCAGCTGAAGACTTTGAAACAAGTTTATCCTAGTTCACCTGAGAAATCGGAAGCAGTAAAGAGTGGTAGGCATTTATGAAGCTTTATGTTATAATTTAATTTGAACTAACAGTTAGCGTTTGACGCCTGCATCCAAGGTAAAATAAATGAAAATTGCTTTTGATTCATAACAGATGAGGGTGAATTCACGTAAGCGTAAAGTTTGATTATAATTTTGCCTGGAGAAGTGAAGCAGTCCTCTTGCCTGGAGAACTGAATCAGAGAGCAAGAACGGAAGCATCTATGTTGGAGGGAGTAACAATTTCAATGTACGATCTGCTTTTGTCAATGACTTGTGTCAATGGATGCATTAGCATATGAACATGTGATAGATGCATACGATTTGTCACAAATGAGCGGCAAATAATTTTTGCAGTAGCTGCAAGTGTTTGTAGTTGGCGTTTGGAAATTTGGCTTGAGGGAAACAGTCGTAGATGGCATTTGGGCACGAAGAGTGGTGTTTATGTAGGATTTGGCGCTGATGTAGCATGTGGGAGTAGTGGTCATTAAACACTGTAGACCATAAGTGTAAATGATGTCACGGATCCCATCGAGCTTTGATTCAGAGATATAAAGTTGCAAGCACGGATGACCCAGTATCAAGAAGACAGAAGAGATGAGGTTTTGGTAAAAGTGGAAAGACTTGTTGGCTATGAAGAGTATCTGAAATCTTAAAACTATTTCAGCATCATCTGTTTGTAACATTCACTAAACTGTAGTCATAAGCACACAAGAACTGGTCAGCAACTGTTTCGGGAGCAAATTCATTTAGAGGCTGATGAAGGCAAAGACATGATACAAGAGTACGTTCTCAACAACTTCATCGGGCTCCTAGTTTACATCAACTTGACAATAGTATCTGAATCATCCCCATAAACCCATAGACAAGTAGAATATTTCGTGACGAACAGGGTGGATTTTATCAGGATCAAATCCAACAACCATTGTCGTAACAGCTAAGAAATTGTTCCGCAATATGATGATCTTAGCCTCCAATTTCTCGCCACGAACTTTCAAGTTTGGGGACTAAAATGTCGATGTAATCAATTAGTTCCTTTGTTATCGGATATGGAATTATGTCGCCATGATTAAAGCAGTACTGGTACATGGACTTCAAAATCGCCAAATTCTGAAAATAATCACAGTCATCTTCTTGCAACTCATTTTTAGAAGTTGCAGCTCCTTGTCTATATATTCACAAAAGGTAACATTATTTTCAATATATATATTGTAGATGTTGAATATATTGTCATATCCAGAAGTGGAGCCAAGATTTGAAGTTTATGAATTTTATTTTCTAATATATTTAAAATTGTCGGGTTTTAAGCCAATAATCTGCACATATATATATTTAAATGAATTTTCATAACAAATACAAGATATATTGAACCCAAGACACTGGGTTCAATCGAATCCATAGTCGACATTCTAGCTCGCCTCCATTCTTAGCGTATTCATGTGTTTACTTATATATATATATATATATATATATATATATATATATATATCTAACTAAACAAATGAATAGGAAAATAAAGATTGGGTTTTGTGGTCTCTTGTTGCATGATAAAATGT
>JAPFFP010043065.1:0-13540 GCA_026153255.1 Solanum medicagineum
CTTTTAAAATTTAGCGTCAATTTGTCCAAACCATGTCATGTTTCATTTGTATTGTAGTAATATTGTAAGGTGTGGGGTGTTACATCTTATGTCCCACTTCACCACAATCGAAACAAGCATTGGTGTCCCTCAATTATGGCCTCTATGAACCTTACCACATGTTGAACACATAGCATCACCTCTATCTTTGGGACTTTGGAACTTTCCTTCAAAATGGGCCCTCTTAGCCTCACTGCCCCTTCTCTTACCATTTCAAGTCTGGGGAGCACTCACTTGTTGATTGAGTTGAGTCATCAATTTTTTCACCGCTTTGGCCAATACCCATAGAGCATTGCGAACCTCCACATTTGATATATCGCCGACCTAAGTTGTTTAAGACATATCCTGAAATATAATGGTTAGGGATTAGCAATAAGCCCTGGGGGACCTAACTCTATCACACACATAGATCATGAAGAAGTGAAATATTTTCTAGAACACCTCATAGCCTGCTATTCATAGTCATGGCGCGCTTCACAACCATGAATAAGACTCTAATCGATGCAGTATGTTGGACTCTGAGGACCATTAACAACCTAGTGCTCTGATACCATATTTGTCACGACCCAGACCTAGGGCCTAGTCACGACCAGCGAATGGGCAACCTGAAGGAATCCTAAACAAGCCTCTTACCATATCATTACACATCCTTGGTCGTGGAAGAAATTAAATAGCGTTGAAAGAATGGAAAGAAGGGCAAATAGACTAAGGGAGAACCTTCATAATATAAAAATCAAGAGACAAGGGATTCAAGGCTCATAGCATAATTACACATCATGTCCAACGAAACCTCTACTACATAGATACTTAGCTGGGGCCAAGACAAGCAACCGGGCTCATCCTCATAGTCAACGTACATCAAAGAAAGAGAGAGTCTTAATACATAGCATAAGATCAAAGACATTGTCCTCAGAATGGAGGACTCACCAACTAGCTTGAATAGATACTACTAGCCACGTGGAGGAGGAGGATGACCAAATGGAGCTCCAGTTCCTACATGATAACATCATGTAGGCATAGAGTATACGTTAATACGTAGAATGTACTAAGTATGTAGAATGCAATACAATAGAAATAAGCAACATAATCAAAATACATAAGCATAGGCAATGAGTGGCATATAACAATATGGCATGCACGAAAGATGCTTGAAGTAAATCATGCTTCCATAGAACATAATACATGTGCAAGAAGAGACTATCACAATAGATTTCATAGTTTATCAAGGTAAAAAATCCTTTGATTTGTTGGTGCATCATTTCACCCTACCACCCATGGTGATTGAGGTACAAACCCCTCATCTCGATTATTAAGGTACAAACCCCTAGATTGGTTGGTGGGTCAAAGCACCCTACCACCCCTGGTGATTGAGGTACAAACACTTCAACATGGTTATAAAGGTACAAACCCCTCGACATGGTCACTCGGACTCTTAACCCTCCAAGTCAGGCATGGTCAATTTCCAACACTATATAGGAGAATATCATATATATACTTTCCTTTCATCATCATAAAGTCATACAACTAATAAGACATGCATTGGAACTTAAATTCCTTAAGAAAACTATAACCGGACATTTTATCAAACACTTGGCTGGTGTATAGAGCTAGTGTAAAACCATGTAATTCAAGAGTGGATTCATGCTAGAAAATTCAATTAAAGCCATGAATAGGTACTTGGAAACACCATCAAGCAAAATACATCAAAACTCTTCATCAAATCTCACAATACATCTTAGATTCATAGCTCAAAATATGCTAAAACAATCATAATTTCATGAAACCCCAACATAGTGGGCGTTAAAATTCATAATAAGACCCATGCGTAAATCAACTTTAAATCATGCAACTTAGGTAAAAAGGAACTTGGGCACCATGGGTGACAGGACCCATTGGTTGAAACCTACATACCTTTACTTTGGAGAGTCACTTGATGAAGATTGGAGATGGAGACTTAAAGTTTGAGTGAAATCCTTAGATCCAGATTGAGTGTTTGGGACTTGAATTTTGAGGTAAAATATTGTCTAAGTGTTTGAGAGAGTATTTTTGAATGTCTTAAATGAAATGAAGGTAAAGTATAGCTAAGTATAGGTATTTTTACGTACGGGAAAGCTTAGGCCCAAGACCCAAAAGGCTTGGACCAAGATAAACAACTAGGCACAAAATACACACTGGCACGCCCTCGCCGCGTCGCGCCAAGGGCGCGCCTGCTCACTAGAATTTGCTCACTTTGATAATTGAAATTGTGATTTAGTCGCTCTTAAATCAAGGTTAGACCCTTCTCCACTCAATTTTTCCCCCGATCAAGAATATGAAGTCTGATTTTCAAAATGACGTGTGAATTTTGAGATATGTAGAAATTATGAATCTGGGCACTTTTGAGGCACATTTTGGGCACTTTTTGGGTCGTTTTAACACATCTCTTTCATCATCATAAAGTTACTTAGCTCATATATCGTGCATTAGGCCTTCAAAAACTCAAGAAGCAATAACCGGGCATTTTATCAAACACTTGGTGGGTGTGTAAAGCTAGTAAAAAACCATGCAATTCAAGAGTGAAGTCATGCAAGTAAATTCGAAGTAAAAGCACCCATAAACACTTGGTTGTACCCTCAAGCAATAAATATCAAAACTCTTCCTCAAATCTCAAGATAGACCAAATATTCATAGCTTAAAACATCTTTGCTCAAAACATGCTTAAATAGTCACACTTTTCCAAAACCCAAACATAGTTCATAGTCAAATTCATAGTAAGTGAGACCCATAAGTAAATCAACTTAGAAATATGAGTTTTATGTAAAAAGAAAGCTTGGGCACCATGGGTGAAAAAACCAAATGGTTGAAACCCACTTACCATAACTTTAGAGAATTTATTGATGAAGATTATAATGGAGACTTGAAACTTGAGTGAAGCCCTTAAGATCTGGAATTAGTTTGGAACCCTTGATTTTGAGTAAAAATATTTATCGAAGTGCTTGGAAGAGTATTCGAGAATGTCTTGTATAATATGATGGTGAAATATGGCTAAGTACAGGTATTGTTACACATAGGAAGATTTAGGCCCAAGACACAAAAGCCTTAGACCATTCAAGAAAACTGGCAGCAAAATAATGTAGGTCTGCGTCTGGTCCGCAATACGGACCCAACGCAGAGGACATTTTTACATAGGTCTTTGACGGCTGTGCATTGCGGTACCAATGCGGATCGATTTTGGAAATTGAATTTTGGGAAATCGAAATTTTGATACGCTTGCTCTAAAATAAGGGTTAGACCTATTCTCTACTCATTTTTTCTCCCAGATGAAGAATATGAAGTTAGATTTTCTATATCATGCATGGATTTTGAGATATATGAAATTTACGATTTCGAGCACTTTCGAGGCACATTGTCGGGCACTTTTTGGGGTTGTTTCAATATCTTCCCCTTGGGAACATTCATCCTCGAATGTCAAAGAACGTACATAAAAAGAGTAATCATGAAAAAATCATCCCCTACTAGAATGCAACAATATATTTAAACACCATTTTCAAAATCTCAACATAAGTGTCAAGAATCATTATGATCTCATCAATAAAAACATGAGGGCATGCAAACGAAATAGGGGCTGAAACATAAGACTTGAAATCACATAGGGGACTTAGAATTAGTACTTTAGGTTTGAGTAGAATGGATGAGATAAGGATATCATTTTTGCATGTCCACTTCGCCCTCCCATGTAGCACTTTCGACTTGTTGACTCCTCCAAAGGACCTTAACAAAAGCCACATCTTTGTTCCTCATCCTCTTCACTAGTCTATCTATGATCTCTACTGGAACTTCTTCATAAGTCAAGTTGTCTTCAACAACACCCACAATATCGAATGGAACAATGGCATTAGGATCACCCACACATTTCCTCCATATAGATATATGAAAGACCAGATCAACCAAATCCATTTCACTAGGCAACTTCAACTCATAGGATACCTTACCAATCCTCCTCAACACCCTATAAGGACCCACATATCTTGGATACAATTTACCTTTTTTACCAAAACGAACCACTCCCTTCATGGGTGAGACCTTTAAATTGACCCAATCACCAACTTTATATTAAAGCTCCCGTCTCCTCACATCGGCATAGGACTTTTGAGGACTTTAGGCTGTTTTCAACCTTTCTCTAATCAACCTTACCTTCTATATAGCCTCCAAGACCAGATCCGGACCCAAAAAAACCATTTCTCCCACTTTAAATCACCCAACTGGAGATCTACAATGTCTACCATAGAGGGCCTCAAAAGGAGCCACACCAATGCTAGAATGATAGTTATTATTATAAGAAAACTCAATCAATGGAAGATGATCATCCCAATTACCCTTTAACTCCAAACCACAAGCTCTAAGCATGTCCTCAAGAGTCTGCATAGTTCTTTCGGCTTGGCCATCCTTTTGAGGGTGAAAGGGCATACTAAGTTTAACCTTTGTACCAAGACATCTTTGGAAGGACCTTCAAAAGTGTGAAGTCAATTGAGAACCACAATTTGATATGATAGAAAAGGACATGCCATGCAATCTAACCAACTCATGAATGTACAACTTAGCATAGTCTTCATCCCCACAAGTAGTCTTAACCGGTGGGAAATGAGCTGACTTTGTCATTCTATCAACTACAACCCAAATAGAATCAAAACCCTTTCTAGTCTTAGGCACCCCAACCACAAAATGCACGTTAATTTCCTCCCACTTCCAAGTAGGAATCTCTATATCTTTGGTTAGGCCACCCGGCCTTTGGTGTTCGGCCTTGACTTGTTGGCAACTATGACAACTAGATACAAATTTGGCAATGTCTTTCTTCATACTAACCCACCAAAACACATCCCTCAAATCTCTATACATCTTGGTAGAACCGAGGTGAATAGAATAAGAAGAATTATGAGCCTCATCAAGAATATTCTTTCTCAAATTATCAACACAAGGCACACACAACCTACCTTGGTATCTAAGGGCACCATCTCCCCCTGAACAAAACCTCCACCTTGCGCTTTCTTACCAAGGACTTCAATTCTAACAAGGAGGGGTCAAGATCTTTCTTTTCTTTTATCTCATCAACCAAGGAAGACTTTGAACCATCAATAACCACAATACCATCATTATCAACCTCTTCCAACCTATCCCCTGACCTAGCCAACTGATGGACCACTCTAGCCGCATCTTTGCCCCTACTATCAATATGAGCTAGGCTAACCATAAACACCCTACTCAAAGCATCCGCCACAATATTAGCCTTACCGGGATGATAATGCACACTCATATATGAATCCTTAAGAAGCTCTAACTACCTTCGTTGCCTCAACTTGAGATCCTTTTGAGCGAACACATATTGGGGACTCTTATGTTCGGTAAACACATCAACATGTACTCCATACAAATAATGATGCCAAAATTTCAAAGAAAATACCACGGTGGACAATTCAAGGTCATAGGTAGGATAATTCTTTTCATGCACTTAGAGTTGTCTAGAAGCATAGGCTATTACCTTACCATTTTGCATCAACACACAACCTAAACCCATCCGGGAGGCATCACAATACACAACAAACTGTTCCAACCCTTTCGGTAGAGACAAAATAGGAGTGGACACAAGTTTATCTTTCAAGGTCAGGAAACTCTCTCCACATACTTTGGTCCACACAAACTTAACCTTCTTTTGGGTCAACTTGGACATCGGAGAAGCAATAGAAGAGAACCCATTCACAAACCTCCAGTAATAACCTGTTATGCCCAAGAAGCTCGTAATGTCGAATGGAGTCAATGGTCTAGGCCAATTTCTAATCACATCCATCTTCTTAAGATCCACCTTAATACTATCACCCGGCACCACAAGACCTATAAAAGCAACCTCCTTCAACAAAAATTCACACTTATCATACTTGGCATACAATCGTTCTTCCCTCAACCTTTGTAGCACTACCCTCAAAAGACCCATATGCTCCTCCTCACTATGTGAATAGATCAAAATATCATCAGTGAAGACCATAACAAACGAATCAATGTAGGGTTTGAAGACCCTATTCATAAGATCCATGAAGATATCTGGTGCATTGATCAACCCAAAGGACATCACAACAAACTCATAAAGCTCATACCTAGTCCAAAAGGCCATCCTAGGAATGTCACACTCCCTCACCTTCACTTGATGATCCCCGGACCGAAGATCAATCCTACAGAAGTGAATAGCCCCTTGAATTTGGTCAAACAAATCATCAATCCTTCGTAGAGGATACTTATTCTTTATGGTGACCCTATTAAGTTGTCGGTAGTCAATACACATTCTAAAGGACCCATCCTTCTTCTTCACAAACAACACCGGCGAACACGAAGGTGATTGGCTAGGCCTAATAATATCCTTCTCTAACAAATCCCTCAATTGCTCCTTCAACTCCTTTAACTCCTTCAACTCCTTTAACTCCTTCAACTTTGCCGGGGCCATACGGTAAGGGGGAATAGAAATGGTTTGAGATCGGGATGGAGGTCTATACCAAAATCTATTTCCCTTTCGGGAGGAACACCAAGAAGGTCAATCGGAAAGATATCACAAAACTCACTAACCAACGAAAATGACTCGATAAGAAGGACTTTGGACTCAACATCCCTAACCCTCACAAGATGATAGAGACACCCCTTAGAGATCAACTTTTGAGCTTTAATGCAAGAGATAAACCTACCCTTAAATACCACATCATGACTGTCCCACTCAAGGACGAGTTCATTTGGGAATTGGAACTTGACCCTACAGGTTCTACAATCAATAGAGGCATAATATGCATGCAACAAATCCATCCCAAGAATAATGTCAAAATCAACCATGTCCAATTCATCAAGATCACAAGGAAATATTTATGCAAGATGCAAATGGGACAATTTCTATAGACCTTTCTAGCAATAACAGAAGCACTAATGGGAGCAGACACCTCATAAGACTCACACAATAATTCAGGCTAAACATGAAACCTTTTTGGCAACAAAAGGAGTAACAAAAGAAAGAGTGGCAGCCGGGTCTGTCAATGAATACACATCAAAATCAAAGACTTTTAACATACCGATGATGACATCAAGCACCTCATCTACCCCTTGCCTCCCTTGAAGAGCATAAAACTGATTATGCCTTGGGGCACCACCTTGTAGACCTCCCATTCCCAAAGGAACCGCATTGGCACCCTGGTCTTGTGGACGAACATCCTTACCCTTGTTCCGGTTACGAGTGTAATCCATCATCTTGTGTCCTACTTCCCCACAACTATAGCAAGCATTAGTAGTCCTAAAGCATGGGCCACCATGACCTTTATCACATTTTAGGCACATAGCTTTAGGCTCCACACCCCCATCACCTTACACCCTTGGGTTATCATTGGTGAACCTTATATTAGGAGCTTGAGAAGACCCTTGACCTTAAAGAAACTCGCCACATTTGAGACTTTGGAACTTACCATAAAAATAGGCCCTCTTGGCCTCATTGCCCCTCCTATTTCTCAACTTCTCCCCTTCTAATTATTTGCCATCAGTCATCAGGCGGGACAAGTCCATGTCACCTATAAACACAGTATACCGACACTCCTCATTCACCAAATCAGAAACACCCATCACAAACTTATTCATTCTAGATCTCAGGTCACCAACTAAGTGTGAAGCATATTTTGAGAGTTGGTTGAACTTGAGGGCATACTCCCTCACATTCATAGACCCTTGCTTTAGATTCATGAACTCCATCATTTTAGCCTACCTAGGCTCAAAATGGATGAACAAGTTAAGGAAAGAGGCCTTAAACTCCTCCTATAGAGTCACATTTATGTTCCCCTTCTCCTCCTTCCATTGAGTATAGCATATTAGGGCCACCCTCTTTAGTTGGTAAGTCGCCAATTTCGCCTTCTCTTCTAACATCACACCCCTGATAGCCAACAATTTGTAAACCTCATTAATAAACTCTTGAGGGTCCTCATCCAGTTTAGACCCATTGAACTCCGGTGGGTTCGCCCACATAAAGTCCCTCACCCGAGATGCCGGAGTAGGAGTAAGAGGGGCTTGGGCCCCTTGTTTGCCTTGGTTAGCCACAACCTGAGCTAGCAAGGTGAGAGCATCCCGAAGCTCCCCATGAGCCGGTTGTTCCTCGGGTTTGCGGGCTCTCCTTCCTCTTGTGTTAGGCATGATCTAGCATAGCAAAGAAAAATTGTTAGGAGGGAAAACCTTACCTTAACTTCTACAGCGCGACATAGAGTAAGAAGAAGGGAAACATTCCTAAAACATCTCATAGCCTCTTATTCATAGTTGTGGTGCACAACACAACCATGAATAAAACTCTAATAAACGAGGTGTGTTGGATATCGAGGACCATTAGAAAACAAGTGCTCTGATAACAAGTTTGTCACGACCCAAGCCTTGGGATAGAGGTTACACAGCACATGGGGAACCAAAGGGACTCCAAGCAAGTCTCTTAACATATCATTACACATCCTTGGTCGCGAAAGCAATGAAATAATGATAACGAATAGTAAATGGGGATAAACGGGGCTATGAGACATCTTTCGTACCATAAAACATCAAAAGAGTCAAAGAGAGTCAAAGATCTTAGAATCATTACATACTTGTCCAACAACATCTCTAATCATAGAACTTAGCGGGGGCCAAGATAAGCTACTGGGCTCACCCTCATAGTCATAAGTAGCCAATATAAAAGGAGTCAATACATAGCATAATCAAAAGATGTATGTCCTTGGAATTGAGGACTCACCAACTTACTTTGACAAAATCATACTAGCCACGTGGAGGAGGAGGATGGTGAAGTGGAGCTTCGGTTCTTACATGGTAACATCCTGTAGGCATAAAGTATGTGTTAGTAAAGTTTGAATATACTAAGTATGTAGGATTCAATGCAACAAGAGATAGACAACACAATCAAAATCCATATTTAGGAAATACATGAGCATATAGCAATATGGCATGCATGAATGATGCTTGTAGTAAAACATGCTTACATAGAATATTTTACGTATGTAGGAAGAGACCATCATTAGAAATCAAGGCCTACCACCTCCTTGGCAAGGTGATTGAGGTAGAAACCCCTCAACATGGTTGCACGGGCCTAATACCTCCCGAGCGAGGCAATTGAGGTACAAACCCTCCAACATGGTTGCACGGGCATACTACCTCCTGAGCAAGGCAATTGAGGTACAAACACCCCAACATGGTTGCACAGGCCAACTACCTCCCAAGCAAGGCAATTAAGGTACATACACCCAACATGGTTGCACGGGCCTACTACCTCCTGAGCGAGGCAATTGAGACACATGCCCCCAACATGGTAGTTCAGGCCTACTACCCGCCGAACGAGGCAATTGATCAACTTCCAACACTACAGATACCATTCATGAAATAAACACATATACATATCCTTTTCATCATCATAAAGTTAGTTGGATGATATACCATGCACTAGGCCTTCAACAACTCAAGAAGCATTAACCGAACATTTTATCAAATACTTGGTGGGTGTGTTAAGCTTGTAAAAAATCATGCAATTCAAGAGTGAAATCATATAAGTAAATTTGATGTAAAACCACTAACCAATACTTGATAGTATACTCAAGCAAATAACATCAAAACCCTACATGAAATCTCAAGATATATCAAAGATTCATAGCTCAAGCATGCTTAAATAGTTACATTGTTACAAAATCCTAAAGTAGTTCATAGTCAAATACATAATAAGAAAAACCCATAAGTAAATCAACTTAGAAATATGAGTTTTAGTAAAAAGGAAGCTTGGGCACCATGGGTGAAAGGACCCAATGGTTGAAACCCACATACCTTAGCTATGGAGAATTTCTTGATGAAGATTGGAATAGAGACTTGAAGCTTGAGTGAAATCCTTAAGATCTGAACTGAGTTTGGAACCCTTGATTTTGAGTAAAATATTTGTCTAAGTGCTTGGAAGAGTATTGGGGAATGTCTTGTAAGATATGAAGGTAAATATGGCTAAGTATAGGTATTGTTATGCATAGGAAGACTTAGTCCCAAGACCCAAAAGCCTTGGACCATTAAAGAAAACTGGCAGCAAAATAATGTAGGTATGCGTCTGGTCCGCAATATGGACCCAACGTGGAGGACATTTTTATACAGGTTCACGACAACAGCGCGTCGCGGCACCAACGTTGATCGATTCTGGAAATCGAATTTTTGGGAAATTGAAATTTTGATAAAATTGATATAAAAATGGGGTTAACCTATTTCCCGCTCAATTTTTCCCCCAATAATGAATATGAAGTCATATGTTCGATATCATACACGGATTGTGAGATATATAGAAATTACGATTCCCGGCACTTCTGTGGTACATTTTCGGGCAATTTTTTGGGTCATTTCAGTATATACCCCTCAACATGGTAGATGGGCATGTCATCCCCCATCAAATTAGTCAAGGTATATACCGCTCAACATGATGGATGGGCATAGCACCCCCCATCAAAGTGGTTAAGGTACATACCCCTCAACATGGTAAATGGGCATAGCACCTCCCCATCAAAGATGCTGAGGCATATCACCCTCTCAACAAGGTGTGGGCAAATTGCAACACTATAGATACTTTTCATGAATTCAATACATACATACAATCCTTTCATCATCATAAGTCACTTGACCCATAGGCCGTGCAATTGATCATCAATAACTAAAGAATCCTTAACCAAACATTTTATCAAACACTTGGTGGGTGTGTAATGCTAGTTCAAAATCATGAAATTTAAGAGTGAAATCATGTAAGAAAACTTAATGTAAATCAACCCACCAACACTTGCTAATACCCTCATGCAAGATACATTGAAACAACTCATCAAATCCTATCACAGAACATAGGTTCATGGCTCAAAACATGCTTATACAGTCCACATTTCATGAAACCCTGACATAGTTTATAATCAAGTCATAGTATGAATTACCCATAGATAAATCAACTTGATAATATGTAATTTACATAAAAAGGAAGATTTGGCACGTGAAAAGACCCAATGGTTGAAACCCACATACCTCAACTTTGGAGATTTTCTTGATGAAGATTTGAATGAGAACTTGAAGCTTGAATGAATTTCTTGAATTCGGAAATGAGTTTGAACGACTTGAATTTGGGTGAAATACTTGGCTAAGTGTTTGAGAGGGTTTTGTGTAATGTCTTGAATAATATGAGGTTGAAATATGACTAAGTATAGGTGTTTTTATACATGGGAAGGCTTAGGCCCAAGACCTCAAGTCCTTGGACCGAAGTAAAGAAAACAGGCAACAAAATGTACTGGCCCACACCGTGGCTGTGTCACGCCATGGGCGCGGATCAATTCTGTTTTTCGTCAACTTTGGAAAATAAAATTTTGATACGGTTGCTCTAAAATTGTGGTTATACCCATTTCCTACTCAATTTTTCGTCATGATCATAGATATGAAGTCGGATTTTTTATATCACGCTCAGATTTTGAGATAATGAAAATTACGAATTTGGGCATTTCGAGGCACATTTTTGGGCACTTTTTGGGGCGTCCCTGAATGTTAAAGAAACGTACATGAGAGAAGTAATCAAGATAATTTCAGCCCAACACATGAATGAAACAAATGTAATAAAGCACCATTTCAAAAATCCCAATATAAGTGTCAAAATCACCATGAACTTGTCAACATAAACATGAATGCATAAAATGAAATAAGGGCTGAAACTTAAGACTTGAAATTACACAGGGGACTTAAATTAGTACCTTAGGCTTGAGTATAATAGAAGAGATAGGGATATCGCTTTTGCATGTTCGCCTCGGCTTCCCATGTAGCACTCTCAACATATTGATTTCTCCAAAGGACCTTGATGGAATCATCTTTGTTCCTTAACCTCTTCACTTGTCTATCCAAAATTTCTACTAGGACCTCTTCATAAGTCAAATTTTCTTACACAACACCCACTAAATCAAGAGGCGTAATAGCACTTGGGTCTCCCACACACTTCCTCAACATACTCACGTAAAAGACCGAATGAACCATATTCATGTCATTGGGCAACTCCAACTCATAGGCCACCCAACCAATTCTCCTCAACACTCTATAAGGATCCACAAACCTTGGACTCAATTTACTTTTTTTACCAAAGTGAACCACACCCTTCATGGGTGAGACCTTTAAGTAGACCCAATCACCATCTTAAATTCAAGATCCCTTCTCCTCAAATCGGCATAGGACTTTTGACGACTTTGGGCTGTTTTCAACCTTTCACTTATCATCCTCACCTTCTCCATGGCCTGCATAACCAGATCGAGACCCAAAATAGCCATCTCCCCCACCTCAAACCATCTAACTGGGGATCTAACATCTACCATAGAGAGCCTCAAAAGGATCCACACCGATTCTTGAACGATAACTGTTATTGTAAGCAAACTCAATGAGTGGAAGGTGATCATCCCAACTACCCTTAAGATCCAACACACAAGCTCTAAGCATATCCTTAAGAGTTTGGATAGTTCTTTCAGCTTGGCCATCCGTTTGAGGGTGAAAGGTCGTGCTAAGCTTAACCTTGGTACCAAGACCACTTTGGAAAGACCTCCAAAAGTGTGAAGTGAATTGAGCACCACGATCCAATATGATAGACAAAGGTACCCCATGGCAACCAACTCATGGATAAACAATCTATCATAATCTTCGGCACCATAAGTACTTTTAACTGGTAGGAAATGAGCCGACTTTGTCATTCTATCAACCATAACACAAGTAGAATCAAAATGCTTTCTAGTCTTAGGCAACCCAACCACAATGTCCATGTTAATTCTCCCACTTCCAAGTAGGAATCTCTATATCTTGGGCTAGGCCACCCGGCCTTTGATGTTCGATTTTCACTTATTGACAATTATGGCAACCGGATACAAACTTAGCAATATCACTCTTCATACCACCCCACCAAAATGCTTCCCTTAAATCTCTATAAATTTTTGTAGAACTGGGTTGTATGGAATAGGAAGAATTATGAGCCTCATCAAGAATCTTCTTTTTCAAGTCATCCACACTAGGAACAAACAACCTACCTTGGTACCTAAAGGCACCATCTCCCCTTTAGGAGAAAACCTCCACTTTACCATCTCTCACCAAGGCCTTCAACTACAACAAGGTGGGGTCAAGGTCTTGCGTTGCCTTCACCTCCCCAATCAATGAAGATTTAGAACCATCAACAACCACTACCCACCATTGTCAACCTCCTCCAACCTGACTCCCAATCTAGCCAACCCATGGACCTCTCTAGTCACCTCTTTGCCTCCATCATCAACATGAACTAGGCTACCCATAGATACCCTGCTCAAAGCATCGGCCACAATATTAGCCTTATTGGGTGATACTTCACTCTCATATCATAGTCCTTAAGAAGCTCTAACCACCTTCTTTGTCTCAAGTTGAGATCTTTTTGGGTGCATACATGTTGGAGACTCTTATGATCAGTGAACACATCAACATG